>PVKS010014644.1:0-47899 GCA_004027875.1 Aplodontia rufa
TAAGTCTTCATTACATGGTTTTAATTTAATAAATGTCTTAAATCTTTAAGGTCTGCAATGCTTTCCCTGCTATCATTGATTATCTCCCAGGGAGTCATAACAAAATTATTAAAAATGTTGCTGATGTAAAAAGTTATGTTTTGGAGAAAGTAAAAGAGCACCAAGAATCCTTGGATGTCAACAACCCTCGGGACTTCATCGATTGCTTCCTGATCAAAATGCAACAGGTAGAATGTCATTTGCTTGCATTTTGTGGTTCATTGATAATTTCTGTACTTATTGGGGATGTAAGTGGTCAGGCAAGAAATATTTGATAAGTACTTATTTACCTGTTGAATATGTATATGGTCTGGCTAAGCTTCATGAAAAATGAAAACTGAGTTGTTAAATGATTAGAGTACATCACAATGTTTTTAGGCACTAATAATCTGTTTGAGGAAAGACAGAATGTACATCTTAGGTGAGATGGCAATACAAATCTGTTGGAAAATACAAAATATCAAGCCATAAAGTAAAAGTGGACAGGGACATATCATACACTATATGGGAGAATGAAAAGGAAGGGTTCAATCTAGATGGGCATTTTAGCCATTGTTTTTATCACTGTGACCAGAAGACCTGACAAGAACAGTGTCATAGAAGAAAGGTTTATTTGGGGTTTTAGAGGCCTCAGTCCATAGACAGCCGAAACCAGTCCCCAGGGTTTGAAGTGAGATCAGGGACAACATATAAATCCCATAGGCACACTCCACCAAGTGACCTGCCTTCTCCAGCTACACCCTACATTTACTATCCAGTTAATCCACCTCAGTGGATTAAGCCATGGATTAGGTCACACTTCTCATAACCTAATCATTTCACCTCTGAATGTTCTTGCATTGTCTCACACATGAGCTTTTTGGGGGGACCACATATGCAGACTACAATGGTGGGCTTCCTACATTTCCTGATGCTTGTTTTAGATCATCCAGTATTTGCAATGAGAACCATGGGAGGGAATTTCAGATGGAGAGTGGTGTAATGAGAAGTTTGTTGTGTGTAGTGGCTGAGATGGAGGAGAGAAGCCTTAATTGAGTATCACTAGAAATACATTTGGACAGATTAAAAGGTGAAAGTAATTGTTAAGTATTCTGCAAATCTGATTGGTGGCATGGAGAGTTTTGATTTGATCAGGAATGTTCAAACTGGAATAACAATGTAATGCAAGGGAAATTATCCTGGAATTAGCACTTCTTTCTGTGGTCTAGAGAGACTGCTGTCTGCCTAATTCCTCCACTCCCAGAGATGGTAAATTTAGAGGAACCTGCGAGGAAACTTTGAGATTGGGTGTTATAATTGTGGTCCAAATCTGTCTCTCCTCTGTGTGTTGGGGATTCATCTTAGATTATATGGTACTGTGTTTGGAGTGGGATCAGGACTAAGTGTGCAATCGTTTTTCCTACCTGTTAGGTGTAGATATTTAAGAAGCTACTTAGTGTGTAGGGATCACTCCACTTAAGATTCTGAGTTTGTCTTGCAGGTAATCCATATAGAAATAGATTTATTTAGTGTATCCATGGGTAGTGTGAGAGTCAGGAGCCTTTTGTTCTGCCACATTGTGGAATTGCAAACTCTTATTTTGTGGCTTTTAATATTTGTCAAGATTTGGCTATAACATAATCTTTTCTATTAGTTAAATTTGTGTGTATAAAAATGAGAGAAAACCAGTTTAATAACGGCTTCACAAAACAATGTGTTTATTTAATCCTACTTATAAGGAGTCTGTTGGTTAATCTAGGACGAGTGCAGTAGCCCTGAACCATTATGGACTCAGGTCTTGTCATTTTTTATTGCATTTTTTATCTGAGCTACCTTTCCCTCTTCCTCTCCCTCCTTGTTTGTGGTGCTGTATTCTCTTTTATACTATGTGATTATTGCAGTTTTAATACTACAGTCTCCATTGCCTAAGTTTTCTTTTCTTTGAACGATCTGAGTTATTTTGCATTCATTATAATTAAATATGCTGGAAAGATGTACGATAACAAATAATCATGTAATTCCAGGAAAAGGACAATCAAGAGTCTGAGTTTACCACTGAAAATTTGATAACCACTGTAACTGATGTGTTTGGAGCGGGAACAGAGACAACAAGCACCACTATGAGATATGCACTTCTGCTCCTGCTGAAGCACACAGATGTTACAGGTATGACCTCGACAGTGAGCAGGTGATTTTCAGGAAGATGTGAAGACACTGCTCGTGTCCTCCATCTTGGGTCACTGTGAGAGGCTCCAGTATTGAAATTTCTCTGCCACTAGATATAATTTGTGTAAATATGATGAAGGCACAAACATGAGACAGATTTTTATAGTAGGAGTAACTGAGAGAAGGTGTGGGCAGAAGCACACACATCAGTTTCTAGGGTTTAGTGACAGAGTACTCTGTGTATAGTGTTGGTCTGCATCTCATGAGATGAGATCTCAGCTACACAGGCATCAAGGATTGGCCAATGCTTCACACTGGTTTTCTGAATAACAAGCCCTCTTTCAAAGGTAGGTATGTGCCTTAGTCCATTTTTTATTGGGGGGCATAACAACCTACCTGAGGCTTGGTACTTTGTAAAGAAAGGAGGTTTATTGGTTTGCCATTTGGGAAGTTCAAGACTATGGCGATGACATCTGCTCAGCTCTAGTGAAATTCTCATGGTGGGTGGCATCACAGTTGTGTGATCACATATGAGGGTGGTGAGTGGTACATGCAGAAGAGAGATTCAGGGTAAATTCTAGGCATTCCTATAACAACCCATTCTGTTGGAAGGCGATGCACCCTGTGAGACCACCTTGATAGCTTCTTAGGGTGGAACCCCTATGGCCTAATTACTACTCATCAGGTCCCACCTCTTCAAGGTTTCACTCTCTCTCTCTCTGTATATAGGAAAGCAAAGCTTCTAGCATCTGATACTTTTGGACAAACACTAAAACCACATCAAACCATAGTAGTATATATTTATAGAACTTTCCTTAGAAAGGTCTTTAGACTTTCCAAAGAAAGTCATGTAATCTCATTTGTTTGTTTTTCTTTTCTTTGTGGTTTTGTCCACAAAGAAAATATGGTATTCTGGGGCTGGAGCAGTGGCTCAGCAGTTACAGCGCTTGCCCCACATGCACAAGTACATGAGTTCAAACCCCAGCACCCACGTACATAACTGTCAGAGCAAAGAAAGTCATGTGAAAAACTCAATAAAAATTGATTCTCTCTCTCTCTCTCTATCTATCTATCTCACTGTCCTTCTCTCTTTAAAAAAAAAGAAAGTAAGAAAATATGATATTCTAATACTGGTGAAGTGAAGACAGAAATTTTATTTAAACATAGTAGTAAATATTTTAGAAATATGATGAGTAGCCTAAGAAAATTTCAGATCTTGGAATCATTTTTAAAGATTATATTTACACAAAGGGTGTTTTCTGTTGAGGGAGAAGATGTGCCCAAGGAATTTTACTATTATAGAATTCTGAGTGCAGGTCAATGGTATTTGTCAACATAAGAATTTTTCTTTTAAAAGCACTTAAATTTAAAAATAATGTTTATTTACCTTTAAAAGATTCTGGTTCTGCATAGTAGATTGGCACACTCTTTATATTTTCCTGAGACAGGTTGTCATTGAGATGATGACAAGTTAATTACAAATGCAAATTTAACTCCTGTTGAAGGCAGCAAAGTACAGGAAACAGCCAACAAGTCTTCAGCAAACTTCAGAAACACAAAGGTGACTCTATTTTGGTAGGTGATTGAAGTTGTAACATAAATGTCTGAAGAAGATTTGCTGTTTATACAGGCCAATATGTATCCCTGAAAATCTCATAGTGCTCAGTATTTGGAAGAGCCAAGTGTCAAGTGCTCCCAGAGCAAAGGGAGGCTAACTCTCTAGAGAAAATGGAAACTTAGAGGTTCAGCACTCAGGGACCAGAAACAGGAAAGAATGAGTGCAAAACTGAAAAGAAGTGTTAAGTAAGAATTGACTCAAATTCCAAGGCCTTTACGTCCTTTTCCATTTTGTTTCTGAAATTCAGATGCCAGGTATAAGCTCCAGAGAAAAATAGGTAGTGCCAGTGGAAAGAACTGTATTTTTTTTTTTTTTTTTTGTCATCTAGAAAGAAAATTCTCGCTGAATGTCCAGAAAAGGGAATGGAATGAAAATATTACCCATGAAATTTAAGAACACTTGGTTTAAGGGAGAAATTACCAATACTTTCAGAGACAAATCAAATCATATATAAGGATTAAGAATCAGGAGCAGCTGTCACCTTTGTATTCATAGACAAGAATATTTTCAGATGTACAAGTTGGTGCAACAATTTACTCTGTAGATTTTTTGCAATACTTTGATGATTATATCCTTTGTCCTGTTTTTCTTTTCAGTATTGAGGATTGAACCTGGCATGTGTAACCACTAAACAATATCCCCAGCCCTTTTTACTTTTTATTTTGAGATTTTTGAGATACAGGATCTCCTAAGTTGCTTAGGATCTTGCTAAGTTGTTGCAGCTGATTTTGAACTTGTGATCCTTCCTGCCTCAGCCTCTTGAGATGCTTGGATTACAGGTATAGGGAACCATGACCAGTGATTATTTCCTTTGCTCTGCAGAATTTTTTAGTTTAATGTAATCTCATTTGTTTGTTTTTCTTTTCTTTGTGGTTTTGTCCAAAAAAAAAATACTTGCCCATTCTGATGTTCTAAAATATTTCCAGTATTTTTTTCTAGTAGTTTCATAGTTTTAAGTCTTATGTTTAAGCTTTTAAAAAAAATTAAAAGAGAGAGAGGGACAGTGAGACAGAGAGAGAAAGAGAATCAATTTTATTTAGTTTTTCATGTTGCTTTTATTGTTCCAACACTTCATTGTGTACATGGTACTAGAGTTCAAACCCACATCCTTGTGCATGCCAGGCAAACGCTGTAACCACTGAGCCACTGCTCCAGCCCCTGTATTTAAGACTTTATTCCTTTCTGGGTTGAATTTCATAAATGATGAGAGCTAGAGGTCTAGTTTCATCCTGCAGCATGTGGATACCCTATTTTCATTTATTGAATAGACTGTTTTTTCTCCAATGTTTGTTTTTAGCACCTCTGTCAAAAATCAATTGAATGTAGATTCCTGGTTTCTTCTAAGATATTTCTATTGGTCTATGTGTCTACCATGCTGTTTAATTACCTCAGTCTTGGGTATTTTGAATTGAGGTAATGATTCTTTCTTGGTTTTTCTTTTTGCTTCAGATGATTTTGGTCGTTATTCAGGTTTCTTTTTTTGAGATTCCATTCAAATTTTAGGCTTAGGTTTTCTAGTTTCTGTGAAGAACCCCAATGGTATTTTGAGAGGGATTATATTGAATCTGTAGATTACTGTGGGTACTACACCATTTATAAATATTGATTCTTCTAATCCATGAACACAGGATGTCTTTCCATGTTTTTGTGTCTTCTTCAATTCTTTTCATCAATGTCTTATAGTTTTCATTGTAGGGATCTTTCATCTTTTGGTTAAATTTATTCCTAGATTTTTATTTTTATTTTTTAGAGAGAAGGAGAGAGAGAGAGAGAGAGAGAGAGAGAGAGAGAGAATCAATTTTTATTGAGTTTTTCACATGGCCTTCATTGCTCTGACATTTAGTTGTGTATGTGGGTGCTGGGATTGGAACTCCTATAGTTGAGCATGCAGGGCAAGCGTCATAACCACTGAGCCACCACTCCAGCCCTGTGCATAATTTTTTAAAATGTACTTTTGGATTCTGTTTGATAGTATGTTGCTGAGGATTTTCCTATCTATGTTCATCAAACATACTGACCTATAGTTTTCTTCTTTGTGTATCCTGGTCTGGTTTTGGTATCAGGCCAATGCTGATACCATTGTAGAAGGTGCTTGGAGGAATTTCATCCTCTTTAATTTTTGGAATAAATTAAGAATTTTTGAACATCTTTAAATGCTTGGTAGAACCCAGCAGTGAAACCATCCAGTCCTGGGCTTCTCTTTGATAGTGAACTTTTTATTGTTCATTTAATGATTGTTATTGGTCTGGTTAGGTTTTCTATTTCTTCAAACTTCAATCTTGTAAGGTGTATGTGTGCAGAAATTAATCAATTTCTATTGGGTATCATATCAATTAGTGGATAGTTATTCATAACAATCTCCAAAGGTATTTTATATTTCTATGGTGTCAGTTGTTGTAATGTATCCTTTTCTTCTTTGTTTTTTATTCATTTGTGTATTTGTTCTCTCTCTTTCCCTTACTTTCTCTTTTTTGTACTGAGGGTTGAACCCCAGGAAGCACATTATCATTGAGCTGTATCCCCATCCCTTTTTTATTTTTTAATTTGAGATAGGCTCTTACTAAGTTGATCTTGATCTTGTTATCCTCTGGCCTCACCCTCCAGAGTTGCTGGGATTACAGGTGTGCACCACTGTCCTGGGTTTTATTCTCTCTCTCTCTCTCTCTCTTTTAGTCTAGTTAAGAGTTTGTAAACATTTCCTTTTTGAAGAAACAGCTCTTTGTTTCATTGATTTGTGTATTTTTTAATGTCTCTAGCTCATTTATTCCTTCTCTGTTCTATATTATTTCCTTCCTTTCACAAATTTGGGGTTTTGTTTGTTGTTGTTTCTATAATTCCTTGAGATTTAACAATAGTCTATTTATTTGAGAACTTTCTGCTTTTTCTAAAAAAAATTGGGTGCATTATAATTATACACAATAGATTCATCATGCCATATTTGTATGTGCGTATAATGTAATGTGATCAGTCTCATTCCCTGATATCTTTCTTTTCCCTCCAGTCCTCCCTCTCCTTTTCTCTGCATGATTTGCTTGCTCCTCTCTACTGATTTCCATTTTATTCCATTTTCGTTTTTATTTTTTGATACTGGGGATTGAACACAGAGGTACTTTACCACTGAGCTACATCCCCAGTCCACTTCATTTTTAAAATGTTATTTATTAATTTTGAGGCCAGGTCTTGCTAAATTGCTGAGGCTGGTCTTGACCTTATGATCCTCCTGACTCGCCTCCTGAGTTGCTGGGGTTATAGGCATGCACCACCATGCCCAGCTTCTTTTCTATTTCTTTCTGCTTTTTTTAATGTAGATATTGCTTGCTATATACCTGCCTCTTACTACTCCATTTGCTGTGTTGCTTAGGGTTTGTTATGCTGTGTTTCCATTCATTTGTTTGAAGAAATTTTTCACTTTCCTGTTCATTTCATCCTTAACACATTGATTGTTTAAGTAAGTTATTTAATTTTCATTTATTTGTATAGCTTTGAAAGTTTTTCATGTTATTTATTACTAGTTTTATTGAATTGTTGTTGGAAAAGATACTCGATAGAATCTCAGTTTTCTTTTTTATTTTTTTTTTCCTTTTTACAGTTCTGGAAATCAAACAGAGGCTTAGCAAGTGCTCTACCATAGAGCTATATCCCCAGCCCATAATTTCATTTTTAAAAAATGTTGATAGTTTATTTTGTGACCCATCATACAATTTATTCTGGTTAATGTACCATGTGGAAGAATATGTTTTCTGCATCTGCTGGATAAGTTGTGGATGTCTGTCGTGTCCACTTGGTCTAGGGTGCAATTTAACTCTGCTGTCTTTTTTGTTGATTTTCTGTCTAAATGATCTGTGCACTGCTGAAAGTGGAACGTTAAAGTCCTCTGCTATTAGTATATTATTGTCTTTCTCTCTTGTTAGTTCTATTAGTATTTGTAATGTGTAATTAGGTGCTTTGATATTAGATGCATATAGATTTATAGTTTTTGTTTCCTTTTGATGAATTGACTCCTTTATTATTATTATGTATTGTCTTTCCTTATCTGTTTTTAGTTTTTTTCTTTCCTATGGTACTGGAGATCATGTGATACTGGGCAGGCAAATGCTGTACCACCAAGGTACATCCGTAACACTTTTTATTTTGAGAAAGAGTTTGCTAAGTTGTCCAGGCTGGTCTTAAACTTGCAATCCTACTGCTTCAATGTGCCACATACAGGGTTTATAGTTTTTAATTTAATGTCTATTTCACTTGATTAATTGTAGCTACTATGGCTTTCTTTCAGGTTCCATTTACATGGAATATCTTAGTCTTTCCCTTCACTTTCAGTCTATTTGTGCCCTTAGAGATGAAGTGAGTGTTTAGTTTCTTCTAAGCAACATATAGTTATGTCTTGTTTCTTGGATTTTTGTTTTGTTGTTTAATCAGTTGCTTTATGTCTTTTAAATGGAAAACTTAATCCATTTACATTTAAGATAATTACTGATATGTAAGGTTTTACTAGAAGCATTTTGTAATTTTTTTTGAAATTTAATTTTACCTCCTTTCTCTCTCTTACAGTCTCATTCATGGTTGAGTGATTTCCATGTTTATTAGTTTTGATTTGTCTGTCATAAATCTTTTTCCTGTGTGGTTGCCATGAGGCTTACAAAAATGTTTTTTTGATATAACAAGCTATTTTGAAATGACAACAATATAATATAATCACAAAGAAAAGAAACGAACAAAAAAGAAATAGAGAAACATATACTAGTGGAAAAACTCTATACTTCCATTCCATTCCTCCTCATTTAAAATTTAAAATTTTTGATGTTCCATTCTCTGTATTTCTGCTTTTACTTTCTTGTAAAGATACTAGAGGGTATATTTTATCTAAATATCTGAAATCAAGTAATAGGGTCCAGATATAAAGATAACTCATACAGGAAGATGGAAGGGTGGTAGGCACCAGGCCTAGGAAATATCAACTTCAGGATGGGCCAGGTGATAATGTAGTTGTGGAGGGAGTTGCCAAGAACAAAAAGAGCACATGTGATTACATGATGATTTTTTTGGTAATTAAGAATTTATTACTAGGGAATGAGAATATATTTGAGCATTTGCAATGATTCTAAATTGGCATCTAAAAATTAGGACTTTAAATAGGCTCTTTTAATTCCAAGAATATACAAACGATGAAGCATAATTATAGTTGTTTTACCTATAAACAATATTTGTGAAGCCATATTGATATAAGAAATTAATATTGAAATAATAAAAATAGAATATATATACACTAGGTAAATTTGGGAAATTTGTGTTGTGTATCTTTGTGTATATGTCTTTGTATGTTTTGTATGAGGTGGTAATGGAGATATAAGTTTTCCTATATCTTACCAGGAAGTATTTGAAGTCATTCAAAAGTAGTACAGTCAAGTAGTAGAAGTAGTCATTATTTACCAATGTCAACATAAATTGCAGAGTAAAGTTCTAAAATGTTTAAAAGTGAGTGAATGCCTTTGGCAAATGTGAGAACGACAAAGCATACCATTGCAAGTTGCACATTGTCTCACACACACATAGACACACAATACAAACCCATATATATACAGATATGTTGGTAGAATTCAATTTTTAAATATTATTTCAATATGAAATTAATTCTTGTTTTTTTCTGCAAGTACAGTAATTTCTTGATTTAATGCACTAAATATTTCTATAACTCAAGTATTTTATAACTTCTATTTGTATTGCTATACTATATGTTTATATGTTGTGTTTGCAGATTTAATGCCTAGGTTGGAGAAGAGTCATGTGTACTTATAACATTACAAATCTAGATGTACCTATGGCCTTAAAATGCTGTTGGGGCCCCATTGTGCTTCATGTAGTCCTGAATTGTTATGAAAAATATGTCATTTTTCTTTATTTCTATCAGTTCTTAATTTTACTTTTTCAGCTAAAGTCCAGGAAGAGATAGACCGTGTGATTGGCAGACACCGCAGCCCCTGCATGCAAGACAGGAGCCGCATGCCCTACACAGATGCTGTTTTGCATGAGATCCAGAGATACATTGATCTCATCCCCACCAACCTGCCCCATTCAGTGACCTGTGATGTTAAATTTAGAAACTACTTCATTCCTAAGGTAAGCTTGTTTCTCTTACCCAGTGCCTCAATACTCTTGAAGTTCCCAAATTTAGGGTATGGTTCCAGTCGTCTACCAACAGTAGAAGAGATAAGTGCAAAACTCGTATATGTGTCATCTTTTTGAACTTGATGTTGTTCTCAGTTTGGGGTTATAAAGCTTTATCATGGGTCTTGGTTTTTGTTTTTGAATTTTTCGGTTAATTTTTTGCCTGCATTTAGGTGTTCACATTTTATAATATGTATTGAAAGTATGAGTTTGTCAGTTTCCTAAAACATGTTGTTGGCATATTTATCAGGGTGACATTAAACTTTTCAATCAAATTGGAAAGCATGTTTTGACATGTTGAATCTTTCAGTTCATGAATATGATTGTGCTTCCAATTCATTTGAGCTTTCTTTAATTTTTCAATATTGCTTCATTTTCAATGTAGTGACTTGCATATCTACACTTTTCCTAAGTAAATGATATTTTTGATGTTAATGTGACTTATACTTTAAAGAATACTTTCTCCATTTCTTTATTCTCATATATGGGGATATAATTTATATTCTGATGACCTTTCTAAATACCTGGAAACCATGCTGAATTCACGTATAATTGCTTGTAATTTATAGATTGATTTGTAATTTCTGTTATAGAATTCTATGATATGGTTTAATTTTTTTTATTTGCCTTATTCTCTTATTCTTATGGCTTTTCCCTCATGAATATAAGTATAATCCCAAGCTGCTGGTATTACAGGTGTGTGCCACTGTACTCAACAATCCCAGTGACTTTTTGAGGCTGAGGCAGGAGTATTGCAAGTTCAAAGCCAGCCTTGGCAATTTAACAAGACTCCAAGTAACATAGCGAGACACTCTCTCAGAACTAAAAAATAAAGGATTGGGGGATATGGCTCAGTGTTTAAGTACTCCTGGGTTTAATCCCTGCTACTAAAACAAAACAAAACAAATAAAAAAAAAACAACCAAAGAACTAGAAATACATCTCAGTGCAAGAGTGCTTGCCTATCAAATGACCCACATTTGATCTCCAGCAGTATACTACAATATAATAAAATAGTAAATTAAAAATAAACTAAAAAAACCCAGAAAAGTAATTTGAATAGACAGTTCTCTGAAGAAGTCATATAAATGACCAACAAATATATGAAAAAATGCTCAATATTACTAATTGTTAGGGAAATGCAAATCATAATCACAGTAAGATATCTCACTTCAGTTAGAATAGCTGTCATCAAAAAGGTGTAAAATAATAAAGTTAGTGTGGATATGTAAGAGGAAATCGTAAGCATTGCTGTTGGTAATGTAAATTAGTAGAGTCATTTTGTAATACTATATGGCAGTTCCTCAAAATACTTAAAATAGAATCATTATCATATGATCCAGCAGACCCACTGTCATGTATGTATCCAAAGTAATGAGGTCATTATAGCTTGTTGCTTGTTGTAGCACTGTTCACAAGAGCCCATGTGAGGAACCAACCAAGGTATCCATTGACGGATGAACACTTAAAAATAATGTGGTAGAGATAGCAATGGAATATTATTTAATTATAAAAAAGAAAAAGCGTAAGGCTGGATAGGTGGCTCAGTGGTAGAATGCTTGCCAGGCATGCGTGAGGACCTGGGTTTGATCCCTAGCACCAATTGCACAACTGTCAGAAAAACAAAAACCAGATTAAAAAAACAAATAAATAATTGACTCTCTTTAAAAAAAAAGGGGGGGGGGGATAAAGCTTCTATCGTTTACAGGAACATGGCTAGAACTGGAGGATTTCATGTCAAGTGTAATAAGCCGGGCACAGAAAGACAAATACTGCTATTTTTTCCTTTATATGTAGAAGCATAAACTAAGAGAGGAGAATAGTGCCCCCTTGAGGCTAGGAAGTGGAGGGGATGGGAGATTAGATAGCAAGTAGCAAAAAGATTAGAAAGAGATTAGATAACAAATACCCAAATAAAGTTAGACAGGAGGAACAAGTTCCGTTGTTCTGTAGCACAGTAAGTTAACTATAGTTTATAGCAATTTATTGTGTTTGTCAAAATAATTGAAAGAGAGGAGTTAAATGTTTCCCAACAGAAAGGAATACTGTTACTCTGATGTGCCAGTTACACGTTGCACATGTATATGAAATTTTCTCATCATGCTCCATACATATATATAGTTATGTATGATGGACATATATACTATATGTCAATTTAAATGTTTACATGCTTAATTACATGGCATCATGTAATTAAGACATCATAATGTCTTTCTAAAACAAACAGTTCAGAATTTGAAAACACATTGAGCTCCAAGTGTTTCTGACAAAGGATTGAGTATTTTTACCTCCATTAAGACAGCTCATATTTTATGAACTAAAGTAGAAAAGGAAAAAAAGAGGGAGGAACTCATGAAATTAGAAGGGAGACTAATAGTGTAGAGGAAGAGGAGTAGAGGAAGGGAAGAAAAAGGGAGGTTTTGGAGTACCAAATTATGCTATGTGCATGTATGCATGTCGCAAGGAATCTCACTTTTATGTATACTTATATAATCACAATGCACTAAAAAAACCCCCATAAAAGTAGAAAGAAGGTATAACTGTTCTGCTGCCTGTAATTTTGAGATTGTTGATAACATAATTTTGAGGAAGATTGACTTATTCTGAGTTGTGGAGTGCAATTTATATTTGATATCCCCAGATTATATCTCTTCCAGTTATATCACCGTCAGGAAAATTCATCATCAGAACCAAGTTGCATGTGTAGGGCAGAAAGTGGAATGAGTGTTGCTTGTACAAAAGGTTGCCTTTGGTTTCTCTAAAGAATTGGAGATTGCCTTCTGCCAACTCTTTGTAGGAAATGGAAAACTCAGGTAGCTATTCAGAAATGCAATGGTCAGGAGGACCCGAGTCTGAATTGTGACTCTGCTATTCTTAGCTATCAGTTTGGGCAAAGTTCTTCTCATTTGTAAACTGTTGGTAATGCCTACTTTATTTGTGTTGCAAGAATTAAACCAGGAAATATTTGCAAAATACCTTCTTTGTTAATGTGTCTGCTCAAATTATATGCCTATTTTTATTGGGTTGTTTATATTCCTATTTTTAGTTGTTAAGTTTTCTTTTTTTTAAAGAGAGAGGGACAGGGAGAGAGAAATTGAGAATCAATTTTATTTTTAGTGTTTCATGTGACTTTTGTTGCTCCAACACTTTGCTGTGTACATAGTGCTGGGGTACAAACTCACGTTCTTGTGCATGCCAGGCAAGTTCTGTAACTGCTTAGCTACCATTGTGGCCCCATTAATATTTTTTTTAAAGTAAAGTTTGTTATGGTAGATAAGTTTTATAAACATTTACTCCCAGTATGTGTCGCTTTCCCTCCACATTTCCTTTACGTTCTTTTTCCTTTCCTTTTAAAAGAATTTCTTCAAAGAGCAGAAATTTTGTATTTTGATGGAATACAGTTCATCAATAACTTTTTTATGATTCATGCTTTTGTGTTCTATCTGAAATATTATTTGCCTGCACAAAATCCAAAATATTAACTCTGCCATTTTCTTCAAGTTTTAAAATATTTACATTATGCAGCTTTTAAAATGGATATATGTGTGCCAATGTTATGCATATAGTTTCTATGTGTATTTTTATCAGTATTTTTATCTATCTGCCTATATAATCCATCACACTTAACATCTAAACACTTCAGTATATACCTCATAGGAACAAGGACTTAATGCCACATCACAATAACCATATTCACACTCAGACATTTATCATCAATACAATAATATTATACAGCAGACAACCTATGATTGTATTTTCCCGGTTATTCTAAAATATGTTTTATAGGTTTTTTTTGGAGAACTTTCATAGTGCAAGGAAGGCGTGTACCTTTACTTTAGTTACCTTGTTCCTTGTTCCCCCATATTTTAAATCATCCCAATGGTAAACACTCAATAAGTGTAGGTATCTTACCAGTAGTCCTTTTAAATTATATCAGATATCCATCTTAAAAAACCAAATGAAAAAATTCTGAATACTGCTGACTGTTCAAGAGTGAGTGCAGAATTCTGTCTTAAACCATAATGCACATATGAGCTGTGTGGAAACTGAGGTGATGAAATAGAGCTGCAGGTGGGCACTGCTTTGCTCCAAGTGTGGAGGATTCAGAAGGTTTGGCATCCACATTCCCAAGTACTCAGTCCTTCAACTGCTAATGGAGGACACTTTCACAAAATTGCTGTTCCTGGTTTACAGGAGGTGGAGAGCAAGGAAAGAGGAGGAGGCAGGGCACTGTGCAGCTATATCTTTGTGAAAATGTCACTGCTTTTCTTTGGACCTTGTTTTCCTCAAATATAGATCAGGTTAATTCCATCATTTCTTTTCACTCAATTGCTTTATAACTCATTTTATCGGTCTGTTGTTTCCAGGGAACAACAATAATAACATCATTGACTTCCGTGCTGCATGACAATAAGGAATTCCCCAATCCAGAGATGTTCGACCCTGGCCACTTTCTGGATGAGAGCGGCACCTTTAAGAAAAGTGACTACTTCATTCCTTTCTCAACAGGTACTAGACATTCGTAACTTTTTAGGATCAGATGCAACTTGCGTGGGTGCCTCCCCTGGAGCTGGTTCATCTGCTCTCTGTCCATCATCAGGAGCTCCACTCCAGGGCCCTTGCACCTTGCCTGATTGTGATTCCTCCTCACTGTGGGGCCACTTTAGTGGGTCTTTGCGGAGTGTGTGGCCCAGTGGTTTTGACTGAGAAAGTTGCAATGTAGGTTGGTTGCTTTGTGCCTCTGGATATATCAACAAGCTACCCAGCTGAAACTTCTAAGAGATTCACTTATAGATGTTAAGTATTCTAGACACATAATGGGTCAAGAGTCTCACCCCTGAGTTACAAAGCAGATGAACAAATAGCTTGTGATAATCAAGTAGGACTGGTGTTGTGAGAGAGGGTTGCAAAGGTTTCCGAGGAGGCAGAGGTGAAATTGCTTGTATTCAGCTCGTTCCCATCCCAGTACATTCTAGCAGGAGAGAGGTGAGCTGATCTGGCTTACAGGAGGTGTGGAGCAAGGAAAGAAGAGAAGGCAGGGCACTTTACAGAGGTACTGGAGTCCAGGGGAAAATGTTTTCTATAGATCCAGGGGGTCACAGCATGCCAGCTACATGTAAGCAGAGCAAACCTTGGGAGTATGGAAGGAGAGTCTGCGGGATTCCAGCACCTCTTCCTCTACTCATGATCATGCATTGGGATATTCTGTCTCACTTCTGAGTTGTGTGTGCTGAGCCTGTAGACATGGAGTCTCCTGCATTTGTTTGCAGTGGCTTTAGATGCCTGTGTTGGGTCCAGCACTGTTCAATCAAGATGTCAAGGATGGAACCCTTCTTTTAAGTCACTCATATTTGACAGAGTAATAAGCAAACAAATACAACAAAACACCCCAGAAAATGGAATTTGAGGTGAGCCAGGCTGCAGTGGAAGCATAACTGTTGAGGAAACTTAGAGGATGAGATTCCACTTCCTGAGTGGATCAAAAGCTTTATAAAGAGGAAGGGACAAGGACAGAGGCCCTGAAGGAAGTATAAGAGCAAAAACCTGACTAACACAGGGTGCCAGATAAAGTGAGATATAAAGAGGATAGCAGGTGTGTCCAGTATTCTGTGCATCTGCCTCTCCAACCATCCTTCCAAACATGTCTTTGGTACACTCGTATAAGTAATCATTCATCAAATAGTTATTTCATACTTTTTATAACATTTCAGAACCTAGTGTTTAAGGAGGGGAATCTCTGTTTGTTATTTTCAGGAAAACGCATGTGTGTGGGAGAGGGCCTGGCCCGCATGGAGCTGTTTTTGTTCCTGACCACGATTTTACAGAATTTCAAGCTGAAACCTGTGGTCGACCCTAAGGACATTGACACCACCCCCATTGCCAATGCATTTGGCCATGTGCCACCTTTGTTCCAGCTCTCCTTCATTCCTGTCTGAAGAAGGGCTGCTGATTGCTGTTCTGCCTACACCTGCCACTTCTCCACGGAGGCATTGTCCACCTTCATCTCAGTCTCAGGGACACCTTCTCTCAGCTCTCCTCTCTCATCCCATCCCCTCCTGATCCGGTGAATACCCAAGCTTCATCAAGGACAGTTTTATGAGTTACTGCATAGATAATCATTTGCTATTCCCTATGCTTTGTAACTCTAGTCTAGACCATTACAAGTGCCAATGCTTATCTAATGCTGAATTACTAATACATTATCATTGTAAAACAGCATAATAGTTAGTACATGAAAATTCACAGCCATGTATTCCCTGCATGTTCTGAATTAAAAAAAAACACTGTTAACGAATGAGTCAGTTCCCATAAATTTCTGTTTTTGTGCATAATGCAGAATGAAAAAAATAAGTGAAAACCACAATGAAATACCACCTTGCACACATTAGGTTAGATGTTATGAATTAGAGAGAAATTAGAATGTTATGAATTAGAGGGAATTAGAAAGAGAGAGAGAGAGGAATAGGAACTAGAAAAGAAGTGTTGGAACAAGCAAGAAGGGATGGTGAGAATAAATATAGGTTGGAGGGCTTATGCAGTACTGTGGGGGATGAAAAACAGTGTGGCCACTGTCAGAAATAGTATAGGAGTGGTTTTTTAAAAAATTAAAATGGAATCATGTGGCTCAACAATTGCACTTCTAGGTACATCTCCATGTGAATTGGTAGTAGGGTATCAAAAATTTTTAGACCCAATGTTTATGCCACAAACCTCTTCATCAATCAATACCCCAATATGAAATATGATTATCTTAGAAATTTGCTGATATTTACTATTTCCTAGAAGTATCTTTTGCTTTCTTTTACCACAGTGTTCTAGTATACTTAAAAGAGGAAGATAATTTGTTGTTGTTATTGTTGTGTGTGTGTGTGTGTGTGTGTGTGTGATGCTAGGAATTTAATTCAGGACCTTTCTCATGCTAAGCAAGAACTCTGCCAACTAAACTGCACCCCAACCCACCACAAAGTGTTTTGAAACTTCAAGTGACTCTGATGGCTGAATGGCTCATAGGAAATATCACATCCAGGGAATAATGGACTGACTTACTGAATTAAAATTTGCTACATACAGAAAAATGTCATGACATTATCTTCACAAATTATCTTATAACCCAGAACTTCTGAAAATATACCCCAAAGAAATGAACATGGGTTATCAAAGAGAAATTTATATGTCCATGTTCACAGCAGAATTATTCACAGAACCTGAAAGGTGAAACACCCCATGTGTCTATTGAGGAAGAAATACATAAAGCACGGCAAACACATGGATATTATTTGGCCTTAAGAAGAGAGGAAATTCTGACACATGCTGCTACATGGATGACATTTGAAGACATATTTTGTGAAATAATCCAGTTACAAAAGGACCAATACTGTGACTGCACTTACATGTTGTCAGGGATAGGAGAATGGAGAGTCTCTAAGGATTATTATGAGCGTGATTGCCAGGGACAGGGAAAGTTGAGAATTGGGTATTACTACTTACTGACACAAAGTTCAGTGTTGCAACATTAAAAGAGTTCTGAAGGCAGTGATAGTGGTTGCATAATATATGAAAGTATTTAATGTCTTTGACCTGTAACAATCACAAGGGTTATAATAATAAATTTTATGACTACATTGCTACAATTTAAAGAAACCTGTTGACTCCCTAAAACATTTACTACTTAATATTATCTAGATGGTACAATAGAATGTAGTGTAGAGGTTGGGAAGACTGAGCAGAGGAGGCTGGGTAAAGGGAGGCTAGATTTCATTAGTTCTTACCGTGCTTATGTTGAAATATCATGCTGAACACTATTAAGATGTGCAATTTATATATATTAATAAAAATGAAGTATGATGTAGGAAAGAAGAGAATATCTTAAATTATGTTTATTTAATAAAGCTCTCCTGAAAACCATAATACAATCAAGAGGCAAAAGAGCTCAAGTGAAAGACCAGAGATGCAGCCTAGTGGTAAAGTAGTTGCCTAGTTTGGGCAAGACCCTGGGCTCCAGTCTCAGCACCGGGGATGTGGGGGTGAAGCACAAGTGAAATTACTCCTGGGGCAAGTGCTGGCTATGCACTCAGAGACCTCACCCTTTGGAGTTCCTCTTCGTGGGTGTCCTTTCCTGGAATCTGCCAGGGATTTACATGAACTATGTTCTTGTGAATAATTTTCCAAATCGAAATGGTGTTACCCATAGAAACATGAGACTGATGATACTGTTCTACCCTGACCAGTGATTACCTTCCCTTAGCATCATTGAACTTATAGGAAAAGGCCCATTTCCCCAGTGGGCAGGTAGTTTATCCTGACTTCAAGCCTCTGGAAAATCCTTTGACAGTGAAGGGTGAGGAGCCCAGTGGGACCACACCTAGAGATGAAGCTCCTCAGAAAGGGTTTTCATCCTCAGGATCTGCCCCAGGACCCTATGCCTTCCAGAGATTTG
The DNA here is from genome assembly GCA_004027875.1 of Aplodontia rufa. Taxonomy (NCBI): domain Eukaryota; kingdom Metazoa; phylum Chordata; class Mammalia; order Rodentia; family Aplodontiidae; genus Aplodontia; species Aplodontia rufa. The sequence goes on from PVKS010014644.1 coordinate 18,401, forward strand.
TTGTAAGAAAGCCAGAGCGCAAATTAAAATCTTGTGGAAAAGAGGACACTTCTTCAATTCTTTTTTTTTTTACATTTTTTCTAATGCATTATGGTTAAACATAATATTGTTTTTCATTTTCATATAATTATATAAGCAAGGGATTTAATTTGCTCCAATTTTCTTTGCAATACTACCCCTTCCACTTCTCTTCTTCCTCCCCTGTTCCATTTCCTCTCTTCTATTGGACTTATTGTGTGTGTGTGTGTGTGTGTGTGTGTGTGTGTGTGTGTGTTTAAATTCAGGTTAAATTCACTGTGATATATTCACTCCTCCTCCTTCAATCCCCTTCCTCCTCTCCATTGATCTCTCTACTGTTTCATTGGAAATCCTTTTCCCACCTTCCCACCCTTTTTTTGGTCTCACATCCACAAGTGAGAGAAAACATTTGATCTTTGACTTTCTGAGTCTGGCTTATTTCTCTAAGCATGATATTCTCCATTTTCATTCATTTACCAGTGAATGCCTTTGTTTCATTCTTCTTGAGTGCTAAGTAAAAGTACATTGCTTATAAATACATTTTTTTAATTCATTTTTCTCTTGACTGACATCTGGGCTGATTCCATAACTTAGTTATTGTGAAATGCACTGCTATAAAACTTGGTGTGGCTGTATCTCTGTAGTATGATGGTTTTAATTCTTTTGAATTAAAGGACTGGGATGGCTGTGTCACATGGCAGTTCCATTCTGAGTCTCTTGAGGAATATCCATTGTGTTTTCCAGAGCGGTTGTACTAATTTGCAGCCCCACCAATAATGTATGAGTGTATCTTTCTACCACCTCCTCACCAACATTTATTATTATTTGTTTTGATAATTGCCATTCTTACTGGAGTGAGATGAAATCTCATTGTAGTATTGATTTGCATTTCCCTGATTGTTAGAGATGTTGAATATTTTTTCATATATTTGTTGGCCATTTGTATTTCTTTTCTTGAGAAGTCTCTAATAGTTCTTTTATACATATGTTGATTATGTTATTTGCTTTTATGGTGTTAGGCTCTTTGAGTTCTTTATATGTTCTGAATATTAATCCTCTGTCTGAGGAGCAGATGGCAAAAATTTCCTATTCTGTAGGCACTCTCTAAATACTCTTATTTTCTTTGCTATGCAAAAGTTTTTAAATTAGATTATTGATCACTTATTGATTCTTGGTTTTATTTCTTGTGTTTTAAAAGTCCTTTCAAGGAAATCAGTGCCTATACCAATATGTTGGAGTGTTTTAGCTGTTGCAGAATTTTTGGTCTAATTCCTACTTCAAGTTTCATTCTTCTACAGATAGATATCCACTTTCCTCAGCACCATTTGTTATAAAGACTCTTTTCTCCCACATAAGTTTTTAGCACCTTTGTCAAGTATGTGTGTTTGTCTCTATTATTCTGTTCAATTCCATTGCTCTTCAGGTGTGTTTTGTTGCCAGTACCATGCTGGTTTTGTAACTATAGATCTGTAGTATAATTTGATTGATGCCTCTATCATTACTCTTCTGGCTCAGGCTTGCTTTGGACATTCTGGGTCTCTTATTATCCGATATGAATTTTAGAACTTTTTTTTTAATTCTGTGAAGAATGTGATTGCTATTAAATGGGGATTTCATAGAATCTGTATAATACTTTTCATATTATGTCCATTTTGATAATACTAATTCTGCCTGTTCAATAACATGGGAGATCCTTCCAATTTCTTGTGTTGTCTTCAGTTTCTTTCTTTGGTGTTCTGTAATTTTCATTATAGAAGTCTTTCACCTCCCTGGTTAGATGAATTCCTCTTATTTTATTTATTTTTTGAGGTTTTTATGAATGGGATAGTTTTCCTAATTTATTTTTCAAAAATTCACTATTGGAATACGGAAATGTTATTGATTCATGTATATTGATCTTGTATCCCGCTGCTTTTCTAAATTCATTTAGAATTTTACTGGTGGAGTGTTTTGGGTCTTCTAAATATAGGGTAATGTCATAAGCAAATGGATAATCTGACTTCTTCTTTTTCTATTTGTATCCTTTTCATTTCATTTTTTGTCTAATTTCTCTGGCTAGAATTTCAAGGATTAATTTGACCAGAAATGGTAAGAATGGACAGCCTTGTCTTGTTCCTATTTTTAGAAGAAATGATTTAGTTTTTCTTCATTCTTGTTGGCCTTTATTGTAGGACTGCACTACAAAATGTATTCCATGAAATATTTCATGCATAAAGTATGGGAAATAAAAATGAAAACCAGCATAAGAGAATAAAATCTCAATTAAGCTTTAGAAATAAAATGACAAGAAATAAAAATGTTCTCCCTATAACAACACTGCAAAAATGGCCTAAATCTCCAATTAAAAGATATAAATTGGCTTATTGGTTTAAAAAACAGGACCCAGGGGCTGGAGCATTGGCTCAGCAGTTATGGTACTTGCCTGGGATGCACAAGGATGTGGGTTAGAACCCCAGCACCATGTGCACAACAAATTGTTAGAGCAATAAAAGCCACATGAAAAACTAAATAAAATTTATTCTCTTTTTCTTTCTCTCCCACTATCTCTCTCTCTCTTAAAAAAAAATCAAAAAACAAAAAAAATAAAAATACCCCAAACAGAACTCAACCACATGCTGTTTACAAGAGACTCATCTTACAGCAGATATTCACAAGCTGAAGGTGAAAGGACAGGAAAAGATATGTCATGCATATAGAAACCAAGAGCAAATAGGAGTACTTTTTCCCATATCAGACAAAACAGACTTCAAGTCAAAATTAATCAGTAGAGATAAATAAGGTCATTTCATATTGGTTATGGGAAGTATCCAACATGAAGATATACTATTTGTAAATATTTATGCCCCAAATAACCTACATACATAAAGCAAACCCTTCTCAAAAAAAAAAAAAAAAAAAGGATCAGAACACAATACAATAATACTGAGTGATTCAACACACCCGTCATATAGAGAGGTCATCCAGACATAAACTAAGTCAAGACTCTTAAGAAGAAAAAAATATTATTTATCAAATGAATGTAACAGACATCTGTAGACCATTTCATTGTTAACTGAATTCATTTTCTTCATAGTGGCACATGGGATTTTCTGATCATGTTTTAGGGCACAAAGTAAATCTTAGCAAATACAAAAAATATAGAAATAATTCCTTGCATTCTGTCAGATCATAATGAAGTGAAGTTAAAAATCAAGATAAAAAGGCAACCATACTAATACCAGGTAGTTAAATAATATACTTTTGAATTGATCATTGAATAAATTATGAGAAAAATAAAAATATCTGTAGACACAAATGAAAATAGGTTACTATCAAAATCTGGAAAAATAAGAAAGCTGTTCTATGAGAAAAGTTTATACAACTGAATTTCTACATTAAAAAAGGATAGATATCAAATAAATAATATTATACCTCAAGGCCCTAAATAAAGAACAAAATAATACCCAAATCAGTAGAAGACAGGAAATAATTAAAATCAGAGTTGAAATTAATGAAATTAAGAATAAGAAATACAAAGGATCAATGAAACGAAGAGCTGGTTCTTTGATAAGATAAATAAAATTCTTTGCTAAACTAAATAAAAGAAAGAGAAGACCCAAATCAGTCAAATTAGAAATGAAAAAGGAGATGTCATCACAGATAATTCTGAAATCCATAGAATCATTAGAAACTATTTTGAAAATTTATGCACCAATACGCTAGAATGTATTGAAGATATCAACAAATTCCTGGAGACATACAACCAACTGAAACTGAACCATGAGTATATAGAGCATTTAAACAGTCCTGTATCAAGCAATGAAATTGAAGCAGCTATTTGGAAAGCTAAGCTTTCCAGCACAGAAAAGCCCACGGCCAGTAGGGTGGTTTTTTATCTTGCTCTTGCCATTTTCTGTCCTCATGAAGTTTCTTTCAGCCTCTGAAACTCTGAAACAAAAAACATGAGCTTTTAGTTCCAGGGACTGAATTTGCCACTGAGACAAGAAATTGGGTCTTTGTTTTTGCTCTGATACCAGGGATTTAACTTAGGGGTGCTTAACCACTGAGCCATATCTTCAACCCTTTTGTAATTCATTTTGAGACATGGTCTTGTTAAATTGTATAGGGCCTTGTTAAATTTCTGAGGCTGGCTTTGAACTTGGTCTTCTCTTGCCTCAGCACTGAGTCACTGGAATTACAGGTGTGTGCCACCACGCCCAGATAAAAAATGACTCTTTTGAGCATCAATTTTTGAACTTTGATTTCTTTTCTGTAGGTCTCTCTCTTTTTTTTTAAGCTCACAGAATCATTTCCCTCAAAATGTCTCACTTCTTGCAGCAAGCTGTGTTTTGCCTCAACTGATAATAACCAATGTCTGTTTCTTCTGAGAATAAAATTCCACCTTTTTATTCTGTCTCTCCACAAGATATTTACTGTATTATCAATGCACATATTCTGTAGCTGTGTTCCTTGAAAAGTGCTGGGTCTTGTAACATTCTCACAGCAATAAACCCACCTAATGCACTGATAATGACTCTTCATCATACTTTCAAATAAAGGAATGAGGAATCTGGATGAATGGCTAACTGTAGAGTAGAGGCAGGGAACATACAAATGAATCTAGAGTATGTCACTGCTGCTAAAAGTAAAGAATTGGTTAAAGATTATTAGTGACATGGAAAAAGGCACACAATCTAATTGTTATGAGATAATTTTAGCCCCCAAAATATAATAATAATGAATTTTAATCCACTGAAACAATTGAATCCATGATTCCTTATTAATATAGAGAAATGAGTAACTTTTTAATCTTTCATATATAGTCACTTTATTTTTTGTTGGTTCTTTTCAATTATGCATAATATTAAGGCTCATTCTGACATAATTACAAAAGCATGGAATATAATTTATTCTCAGTACCTAGTACTTCCTTTTCCTTCCTCTCCTCTCTCCCCTGTATTCTCCTGATCTTTCCTCTGTTTACTTATAGTTTTTCAAAAATCGTGTCTTGTGGATATTCATGATGGTGAGATTCACTGTGATATATTCATATATGTAGATAATAGGTCAGATTCAGATAAATGAGTAACTTGGAAATTTGATGTGGGATAGTTAAAGAATTTTGAAGAATACACCTACAATATACTTCCAAGTTGCAGAGAATAAGATGAATATTTCCAAAAATTTTCTGAATCTAGTTATCAAATAAGCATTCATAGTGAAACAGCTCACAATTGTTTGTCACTCAGAAAGGTGAAGAAAGTGTCATTCTGTGACTCTTTTTCCAGAAATTCATTAGATGAATTTAATCATTAGGAAAATATAAACTCGACTTGAGGGGCATTTTATAAATATTGAGTCTATACTCTTGAAAAGTTTCAATGTCATATAAGTGAAGGAAAGACTGCAGAAGTGTTCCGGACCATACAGACTAAACAGAAATTACAACCAGTTATAAGAACATGATTCTGGCTTCTGAACTGATTTTTTTTCTTTTTTTATTGAGAAATTTATTTGTTGTACAATCATACAAGTTTTTAACGAAATAATACAAAATGTATATAGAGTCTGAGGATTAGATTTACCCCCAAGAGAGCCCTACCAATTACCCACCCTCATTCCTCCCTTCCTCTTTCCACAACATCTCTAAAAAAGTATTAGGTTGTGTAAGATTACACCTTATCTGGATTTAACACATGATAATAGAACACCTTTCTCAATGGCCAGGGTCTAGTTCCAGCCTACACAGATGAGTGAAGACATTTGACCCTTGGTTCTCTGGATTATGCTGATTTCACTCAGCATAATTTCTTCCTTAGCCATCCATTTACCTTCAAAGGCTGCAATATCATTGTTTCTAATTGCTGTGTAAAATTCCATGGTATATATGTACCACAGCTTTTGGATCCATTCATCCAGTGAGGGACATCTGGGTAGTTTCCATGAATTAGCTATTGTAAATTGAGCTACTGTGAACATAGACATTGCTGTATCACTATAATGTGCTGATTCTAAATCCCCTGGAAAAATACCCAGGAAAGGAATAGCAGGATCATATGGTGGTCTCATCCCTAATTTTTTTTGAGGATTCTCCACACTGCTTTCTAGAGGGGCTGTACCAGTCTGCAGCTCCACCAACAGTGTATTAGTGTGCCTGTCTCTCCACAGCCCCTCCAGCATCTACTATTGTTAATTTTCTTCATTTTTGCTATTCTGACTGGCGTGAGGTGATATCTTAATATAGTTTTCATTTGCATTTCTCTGATTACTAGAGATTTAGAGCACTTTCTCATGTATTCATTGGCTTGATCAATGTCCTCTGGTGAGAAGTTTCTATTTAGCTCTTTAACCCATTTATTAATTGGGTTGTTTGTGTTTTTGTAGTTGAGGTCTTTGAGGATTTTGTAGATTCTGGATATGAGGCCCCTGTCCGAGGAATCATAGCCCATGATTCTCTCCATTTCTGTAGGAAAACCTCTTGACTCTTTTGATTGTTTCCTTGGCAGTACAAAAGCTTTTTAGCTTTATGGCATCCCATTCACTTATTTTTGACTTTACTTCCTTCACTTGAGGAGACATGCTGAGGAAGTCTTTGCCTACTCCCAAATGCTGAAGTGCTGGACATAATTTGTCTTCCATCAGTTGCAAGGTAGCTGGTTTAATCCTAGCTCTTGATCCATTTTGATTTGATTCTCGTGCAAGGTAAAAGATATGGGTCTAATTTCAACTTTCTGCAAGTGGCTGACAGTTTCTCCAGCACCATTTGTTGGAGAGGCTGTCTCTCCTTCATGTAATATTTTGTCCCCCTTTGTCAAAAATCAGAAAGTTTAAAGATTTGAGGGTTTGTTTCAGGGTCTTCTATTCTATTCCATTGTTCTTCTTTCCTGTCTTGATACCAGTACCATGCTGTCTTTGTTACTACTGCTCTATAATATAGTTTTAAATCTGGTATGGCAAAATCACCTGTTTCGTCTTTCTTGCTTAGTAGAGTTTTGGCAATTCTAGGTTTCTTATTGTTCCAAATGAATTTGAGAATTGCTTTTTCTATGTCTGTAAAGAACAACATAGGTATCTTTATAGGGATAGCATTAAATCTATATGAAGCTTTTGGTAGAATGACCATTTTTATTATATTAATTCTCCCTAACCAAGAACTTGGGACATCTTTCCATCTTCTTAGGCCATCTTGGATTTCATTCTTCAATGACCGATAATTTTCATTGTAGAGATCTTTGCTTTCCCTTCTAAGGTTAATTCCCAAGTATTTTATTTTTTTCGAAGATGTTTTGAATGGGATTGATTTCCTGACTTCTTTATCAGTCCTATTATTATTAGTGTATAGGAAAGCTATTGATTTATGTATGTTGATCTTGTATCCTGCCACTTTGCTAAATCTGTTTATAAGTTCAAGCAGTTTATTGATGGAGTTTTTTGGATCTTCCAGATACAGGATCATGTCATCAGCAAAAAGAGAGAGTTTGACTTCCTCTCTTCATATTTTTATCCCTCTGATTTCTTTCTCTTGCCTAATGGCTCCAGCTAGGGTCTCAAGAACAATATTGAATAAAAGGGGTGAGAGCGGACAGCCTTGTCTTGTTCCCGATTTTAGTGGAAATGCTTTCAGCTTTTCTCCGTTTAGAATTATACTAGCTGAGGGTTTAGCATATATAGCCTTTACATAGTTGAACTGAATTTTTAATGAGATTGTGCTGGTTATCTTTGGGACTTATTGGTGAAACACCAGTATGAATAAGGATTAGAAAGTCCCAATATATCATTAATTCCTGATTTTAATCAGGAGAATCACCTTTTAAAAAAATACTAAAATACATCTGGTCTTTGGGATGTGTCAATTTATTATCAAATGAATCAAAGCAAAACATTCCCTGTACATATTAATGATTTCTCTATACAGTTGTGATCATTAAAAAAGGAAGCCAATTTTGGATATATGTATATATGTGTATATATATATATATGAATATTTATGTATATAGGTAGCCTTTTACAAATCAAGAATTGATACTGTCAATGGTGGTCTTTGTGCTATCAATAAATTGTAGTACAAAGCACTCTCAGAGTATAATTACAAATAGGTTTAATCATTTGAATAATTCTTTGGAAATCTTGCTTAAAGTAAATGTATGTATATTCAGCAATTCCTCTCATAGGTATTTATTCAACACAAAAGCAAACCACTGGGATACCCAAAGGACACTGACAGAAATGTACCTATTAACACTATTCAAAATATCCCTATTCTGGAAGCAATTCAAGTGTCCATAAAAATATCATGGAAAAATAAATTATGGGATAAAATAAGTTATGTAATTATTAATAAATTAATATTTACTTTGAAAGTCATTAAGATACATTTGTAAGTTCCCTGCCACTTCTTTGCAATTAGTCATTTTTTCAAAGAATTTTCATAACTTTATTTGAAAGTCTGGTTTAGAGTCAGCATGAGTGTATTGGGTATGTTTATTGTTCCAAGGATGTTACAGAACTCCCAAAGCACGTGTCTGTGGTTCCTGAATTAGTTTTTTTTTTCTTAAAGAAAGAGGGAGAGAAAGGGAGAAAGTGAGAGAATGAGAGAGAGATTCAATTTTATTTATTATTTCATCTGATTTTTGTTTTGCCAAAAGTTAGTTGTGTATATGCTGCTGGGGTTTGAATCTAGGTCCTCCAACATCCCAGGCAAGAGCTCTAACTGCTGCCACCGCTCCATCTCCCTGAATTTGTTTTTAATCACTACAATGACATATTTAAATATTTGACATACGCTAGTTAGGAAGAAGAGATTTTTTGTTTCTTTGTTTTTGTTTTCCTCACAGTAGTTCTGGAGATTCAGTGTCCAAACTGCCTAGTTCAGGCTCAGTGGAGAGAGCTGCCCAAGGAATAAAATGATGACTCTAAAGAGTTATTGTGGTCTGACAGCATTTAGAGCTATGAGAGTCAGGAAGCAAGTTGCTTTTTCTCTTTGCCCTGCCTAAAGGATTCACTTGAGTTCACTAGAGTTCACATGATATGCCACTTCAGTTCACTTGTAGTATATTATTAACTAAATTATTGTTTATTTATAAAGTCACTGAGACTGAATCATGAAATATTGCATCAAATTACATGTCGATGCTAGTGAATCAGTGGTATGAGTGCCTGCTTGGAGGGACGGGTGCAAGAGGCAGAGAGGTGGGTTCCAGCCTCAGTTCTCCCACCTGCAGCTCTGTATCCTGGGTCAATGCACTCCTACTCCAAGGCCCAGCTCTTCAGCTCTACAGTGAGAATATTTTTTTTCTTAGGCGAAGAAGATTGAAAGAATTAAAAGGGAAATGACGAATGTGAAAATCCTCTGTAAATTGTCAGAATCCCTGTGAACATGACTGATAAAATCTTATGTAACTCATGCTTCACAAGACTTCGTTTTTCTTATTAAAGGATCTTAGAAATAATGGTACTAATCAAATTAGAATAAATGTGATGATATTGCTAGAAAACATGGCTCTGCATAGCATTGTCATTACTAAATGTCTCATCCTGTGCAGGTCTGCATACTGTGGGCGTTCTGAGCCATGGAACAACAACTCCTTGTTGTTCTGTCCATGATTCATTAGTATAAGCACTGCCATTAGTGATCTAGTGGTATATTTTATTTCACAGATACTTTGAGCCTCGTGACTATTGAATGTCATCTTTGTGTTCAGGTCTGCCCAGTGTGGTAATTTTGTGCTGAGGGTACTGTTTAAAGATAGTCCGACCCTCTCCCATCCACCACAAAAGCACATGCTCATTGTTCCTGCTATCATCTCCCTTCTTTTCTCTTGAATTTTCTGATTTTGACTCTCATTCCATTACACTCAGCAAGTTTCCCTTCTGCAGGGATGAGAGGGGAGAAATCCTGTCTGGTTTTTTTTCTAGAGAGTGTATGGCCCTGCTATTTCATGAGCAGCCAATGTGATGTACAGTCAAGTAGCTCAAGCTTTTTAGGTTTTGTTTTACTGAACTCATCTAGGCAGCTGTGGTGAAGACATAGAGTACCATGGTGGGTGACAGAAGAGCTCAATCCCAGTTCTGCCACCTCTGAACTGTGTGACACTGATGGATCTCCTGTCTCATAGAGTCTTTTTTCCTCATTTGAAAAACAAAAATTTGTCTTCAAGTGCTTTATAGGACATTTAATGGTATAAGGAATGTATATTAACAAATTACTTGATGCATGTTCAGTTATTCAAGGTTTGTTGTGTTAGCTGTTTCATGTTTAAGAAACTGTGGTGGTAGTACAGCAGACTACAATACTTAAAATGGCTTATTTTCAAGGATGGTATACAACTGTTTTAGAGGCAGTACAAAACAAACATTATTTTATATGCAAGGGATAAAACACATGATTGCCTTCAATGTCAGAAATTCACAACTGGTCATCAGTCTAAGAATTGAGAAGGTTGAACCATTTCTTGATAAAAAATATTTGTCCCATTGGTTCTCAATTCTTCTGACTGCACAGTGGAATCAACTGGGGTGTACATAAAAATGAAAATAGTACCTAGACTCACTCCAGATTATAATCTCCATCAGAGATACACCACAGTCTCTAGGGTGGGCAGTAGAAAGGGAAGCAAGAATAGAGAACGCCTTATTTTCATTTTTTTCCAGTGGGTCAAAGTCCACACAGGAGAGAGATTAAAGCTTAGTCAGCTGATTGGTCACGTGTGCCAAAGAGTCCCAAGGGTGTTATAAAAGCTTTGGATTGCAAGCTCACAGTTGTTTGAGTAAGAAGAGAAGGTTTCAATGGACCTAGTTGTGGCCCTGGTCCTTGGTGTTTCCTGTCTGCTGCTTTTCTCACTATGGAGACAGAGCTCTGGGAAGGGGAAGCTCCCTCCTGGTCCCATTCCTCTCCCGATTTTGGGAAACATCCTGCAGATAGATGTTAAGGACATCAGCAAATCATTAACCAAGGTAAATATGGCTCAAGATCTTGTAGTAGCTTGCTAGGGACAGCAATTAACTCTTACTTTTAAATAAAATATACTACTGGAAGCAAACTGTTAAATGATGGCAAGTTCTTCCTGTGGGTTATTATTCTATATTTGGCACTGTCAGATAAAATTCATTTGTCCTGAAGATAAATGATTAAATTGTATGGTAGATTCAAAACGATAAAGCCCTACCCTTGTTTGATACTACAACTCATTGCCTGGAGTTAAGTGGAAGTACAAATGGGATTTTATTCAGGAAGTTATCTGCTATACATACTGTATATTTTGTTTATCTTTGCTGTGATAAACTTCTACACAAAAGCAAATTTGTCTGTTGTCAAGGAAGTCTCTATGATTCTTCAAAAACGTGTGAAATAAAGAAAGAATTAGGGCCATTTGGGTGGCATCAGAATCCTTTGGGCCTCTACACAGAGCTCCTGTCTGTGACCTCTGAATGTACATCATGGAAGAAATTATTCTTCCACGGGATGTTGCATTTCAGGTGTTTTCAATGGGGCTACTGAGTCAGACCCCCCAGGAGAAGAGCTTAGCAGGTGACCTTGAAGCAGTGTCCCATAGCATCTAGTCTAAATGTGGGTATTGGTTACTGATATGGATTGCTCATGCACTGGAGGTTGACATGTTTGGGTCTTCTGATTATTAGCTATGGCAAACTGAAATGAATCTGACAGTTTTGAGCATTAGTCTTTTTATCTGTAAAACAGAGTAAAGAAATCCAGCTGAAGGTGTTGATTAATTGTGATTATTTTCATAGAAATTTCCCTGGCAATTTCCTGGCCAATGGGAGTCATTCTGTATGTGGCAGCTGTTAACAATTGACAATCACCATCTTATTTATGTATGAAATTCAGCAACATTTGAAGATGTGTGTGGCAGAATAAGCATAGCAGCATAATAATATCAGTTTGAATCCTGCAGAAAATGTAGATCAAATCATGACTTGATAATATTTGCATCCCTTTCCTATTTCCAGCTCTCAAAAGTCTATGGTCCTGTGTTTACACTGTATCTGGGCATGAAGCCCACTGTGGTGGTGCATGGATATGAGGCTGTGAAGGAAGCCCTGGATGACCTAGGAGAGGAATTTTCTGGAAGAGGCAGCTTTGCAATTATTGAAAGAACTAATAAGGGTCTTGGTAAGTGTGCATATGAATAAATGTACATGTGTGTGTTGGGCAGTGGTCCTGGGGATGAGACTGGAAGAGTGCCTCAGGAGGATATTGCCCATTTGTGTGGCTACCACATGTCAGTTTCCTCTTCCCTGCTTGGGATCTTTCTGCATTTCATTCTGGTAGGAGTCATTTTCAGCAATGGAAAAAAATGGAAGGAGCTCCGACGCTTCTCCCTCATGACCCTGAGGAATTTCGGGATGGGAAAGAGGAGCATTGAAGACCGTGTGCAAGAGGAAGCCCGCTGCCTTGTGGAGGAGCTGAGGAAGACCAATGGTGGGTGCTTCTTTACATCATTCACCTCAACACACCGCTCTCTTCTCTTATGAGGTCTTTCCAAATGTGGTGGGGGTGGCCTAATATTTCACTCTGGGTAGTGATTGTCATTTCTCAAGTGGAGGAGGCTTGATGTGAGGCTTTCTTCCTTATGTACTTGTTTTTTGTACACAATGACTGTGCATGTAGTGTGGGTAAAGCACTCATTGAATCCTGGGTTTTCCCCGACTTGTTTTCAAATCAGTAAAATACAACACGAACATAGAAAGTTCTGACTCTCCTTACTAAAAAAAAAGCTGTTAAAAAGTAATATTTTTCCTGTAGTGTAAATGTGGGTAACTATTTTAGAATATTTTCTCAGTGAACCCTTGTCAAGTAAATCATTATGGAGCCCAAGAAAGTGATGTGCACTGTCACTTAATTGGCCTCTATTCCATCATCCTTGCTGCCACATCTGGGTTGGTTTTAAGACCTATGCCTGCAATTTCTGCCAGTAATGGTGCTTATCTGTGATTTTTTTTTTTTGCCTAGGCATCTCTTAGTCCAGTCCTCATTAATTGTGTTTTCCCTACAAATGAACAACTATTTAATAATGAATAGTGGGTGTTATTTAATATTACTACTTACTGTATTGATTTATATATCTTGAGTAAACATATGATATAGCAAAATTCTGCAATTATATAAATATAAATGTTAAATCCATATATAAATATAAATCCATATATAAATATAAATTCAGTTATTTAACTGGATTTCAATTATTATTAACAACTCTTTGCCCTACCTTTTCTAGTTGTTCAGTTGGCTTTGCTTTAAGCTCTTCTTCTATTCCCACCTCCACAGTATTTGTAACTAATCAGGTTTTTTTTCTATGCTTTGCAATCGTTTGACATCCTGGCTGTCTTGTCTACTTAGGAATGGACTGCTGCTCCCAGGTTTAGCTAATTTATGGAGACAGAAAGCATGCCTTTGATGTACAAACCAACCAATCAATCCATAGCTCAGATTCAGGCTTTCCTCCTTTGTCAAATTCTCCCTCACCAATCCTATATTGTCCTTGACCTTATTCATCTGCCAGGGCAAGATATGGGGAAACTAGGGACTTTTTCTACAGTTGCGAGCCACTGAAATTATTCAAATTATCCAGTGAGGGTATGCGGGGCAATTATCCTACTTCTCTCATTCCTTCTGTTGTATACTCCAGTGAGGTTTCTGCTCCACAACTTCCCTTTGCTCCTTCTGCCTCCTGACCAACATTGGTGGTTCCCTCTGGGTCCCTGTGGAGACTGGCATTCCTTGTCTTGGGGTCTTTAATAACCACCAATCTTTTCAATAGTTATCATTTCCTGCTTTGTTGGCCATAGTACATCCAAGCTAAAGCAGAATCCCAGGTGCATCATAAAACTGTTGGATTTGGAGTTAGAACTGTTGTGATAATTATTTTACCCCCACTGTAAGCTCTACTCATCTATGAAATGCTTGTCACAATAAACTTGATATTTAGCTTGAGTTACAAATTACCCTAAAATTTACTTATTTTTTTCTAATTGAAGGGAAAGATTGAAAATCTGATTAATAGTGTGAAACATACATGAACACACATACACACACATTTCAAATTATTCCTCATCTTCCAAGACAAAATAAGATTTTTTTTTTCTGAAAGCTTAGTTTTCTGGTATTTTACTTGAAAAGGAGCTGGACGTAAGAGTTGTTAACTAAACAGATTTCTATTGTTTAAGTCTCTATAATTTCTTCACAACACTTTTCAATCAAATCACTCTTAATTATATCTGATGTACATTTGGGGGCTTTTACACATAAAATTTATTATGATTTGCTTCTTTTTTTTTCCTTTCAAATGATAGAATTGACCTAAATGATGGTCAAATTATAATTTGTAATAACAACAGTATTCTGTTGATGGTATATAGAGCAATGACACAGATTTCCACAAGAGGAAACAAATTAAACAAGTGCTCTGCTTTCCTATTTCTTAGAGTAGCAAATCCTTTAATTTCCCCTTTCAATGTTGAAATGAAAAAATAAAAATATAGTAAAATAAAATCTATTTATCAATGTAATCTTGTGTGTTTGTCCCACCTGTAATTTAAACGTGAAGTGAATAGTTCTTATTTCACTCTTTGAACTTATTTTTTTTAAAGAAAGAGGGACAGTGAGAGAGAGAGAGAGAGAAGTGAGAGAGAGAGAGAGAGAGAAGCAATTTTTATTTAGTTTTTCACGTGATTTTGTTCCTCCAACACTTTGTTGTGTACGTGGAGCTGGGGTTTGAGTCCACGTACTGGTGCATGTCAGGCAAGCACCATAACCGCTGAGCCACCGCTCTAGCCACTGCACTTATTTTTATCTTAGAGTATGTCCTAATTTTTGTTAGTTTTTCTTTTCTTATGACGTGGATCACTTTTGTCTTTTTATATTTGTATTTACTTTCAAATGCTTACATTTCCTGCAGTTGTTCTTTCTTTAGTCTTCCCCTCTTCTGGTTCTACATATAGTTTCTGAAACAATTTATTACGTATAAACATTTCCAGGTTGTTATTTTCTTCTTTCTTATGTGAATTCTTAATTTTATAGAAGCTTCCCAGATGGATTAAATTCTTCACTAACTTGAATTATTAATTTTTTCCCTACTACTGGGGATTGAACCCAGGCCCTCTCCTATGCTTAGAAATCTCTCTCTACTATTGAGCCACATGCCAAGGCCTTGGGTTTTTTCTTTTTCTTTATTTATTTTAGATAGAGCAAGAGAGGGAAAGTCAATTTTATTTATTTTCTTCATCTGGTTTTTGTTTTTCCAACACTTGTGTGTATGTGTGCTGCTGGGGTTTGAACCCTTGTACTCAGGCATGTCAGGCAAAGACTTTATCACTGAGACACTCCTCCAGCCCCCGATAGTTTTTTTTCTTTGTATTTATTTATTTTTTTAAAGACAGTGAGGGGAAGAGAGAGAGAGAGAGAGAGAGAAAGAAAATCAATTTGATTTAGTTTTTCATGTGGCTTTCAATCTCTTACACTTCATTGAGAAAGTGGGGCTGGGGTTTGAACTTGCATCTTCGTGCATGCCAGGCAAGCGCTATAACTGCCGAACCATTGCTCCAGTCCTCCAGTCCTCCTTAGGTAGTTTTAAAAATGGCCACTGTGGTTTTTTATTTTTTCTTTTGTCTTCCAAAATAACAGAGAATTTGGTTAGACTCATGTGCACAGTGATTTCTATCTGAGGTAGTGGGTGTTAAAAGAGTATTTGTTTAAAAATTATTTTAAAAAAGCTAGGGCAGGGGCTGGAGTGGTAGCTCAGCAGTAGAGTGCTTGCCTGGCATGCATGAGGACCCTGATTTGAATCCTAGCACCACATAGAGTTATAAAGGGAAAGGGAAGCGAGGGATAAGGGAGGGTAATTGGGGGGGGCACTCCTGGAGATAATTGCAATATCCAGAATATTTACACATTTTATACACATTTTATATTATTTTGTTAAAATCGTGTAAGGTTGTTCAAAAAATAAAAAAATTAAAAAAAAAAAAGCTAGGGCAGAATAGTCAATTGAGTTTCAAAGGAAAAGTGATGTGTTGATTTTAAGCAGTGGAAGTTCTGTCTGTATTGCTTTATAAACTTACACTTTGTCTACTTCAGAGACACAGACTTTTATATGTATAGTTCAATATCTTTCAAATTTATTTCCAATTCTTTAGGCTCGCCCTGTGATCCCACCTTTATCCTGAGTTGTGCTCCCTGCAATGTGATCTGCTCCATTATTTTCCAGAAACGTTTCGATTATAAAGATCAGCATTTTCTTAACCTGATGGGAAAATTCAATGAAAATTTTAAGATTTTGAACTCCCCATGGATGCAGGTTAGACTAAGATCTTCTTTTCATCACAGTCAATTCTGCTCATCTCTCTGACAAGACCAAAGTTCTTCATCAGTGTCCAATGTGTTCAATGTGCCTACTTTTCAAATATTTACCTCACAGCTCGGTTTATAGATTGCTTTCTGGCAAGTAGAGTCATCCTCCTTCTTGGTTTTTTCCCCCCTTTTGTTTCTTTTTTTGGTTTGGTACTTCTTCAGTCACTCCCTTTCTTCCTTCTTTTATATCTTGTGCTTTCTATAGCAGGTAGCTATGTTTTAGCAACATGGCAAAAATCTGGCTCAGGGCAGGACACGAGCTAAGAAAAGACTGGAGAGCATGCTAAGCTTTCACCTATGTTGACTTCTAAGCTGCTTAAGAGCAAGTGCAGCCAGGTGTGGTGGTGCACAGCTTTATCTCAGCAACTTGGGCGGCTGAGGCAGGAAGATCCCAAGTTCAAAGCCAGCATCAGCAACTTAGCAAGAACCTATCTCAAAATAAAATATAAAAAGGTTTGGCTCAGTGCTTAAATGCCCTGGGGTTCAATCCCTGGTACAACAAGAAGAACAAAAATGTAGGCTCTAACATGGGGTGACCAGCTGCACAGAGTCAACCTGGAGAAATCGCTTCAGCCTTCCCTTCTTTTCTCTGTTTATTTTTGCCCCTTCTTTCCTTCTTTCTTTCCTTCCTTCCTTCCTCCCTCCTCCCTTCCATCTTTCTCTCTCTCTGCTTCTGCCTCTCTCTCCACACCCTGTCCCCCACTTCCTGTTTCTATCTTTCTCATTTTTTGACTCCTCCCATTCAAGGACATTTCTGTCTAAACTACTTGTATGTAAACTAAAGGAACAGAGACTTCAGAGATCACGCATAGCAAAGTTTTCAGACTTTTAAGACGTGATTTAAAAGAGTCAACATGGTTAAAATTGGTGCTCATGTCATAGTTTTTCTTTTTCATGTAACATGGATCTTAGTCATGGGTGGAATCCTATGAATTTTAGGTTTTTTTTATTCAGCTTTTACTTTGTTGTTGTAAACATTTGACTGTTTTTCAGAATTCTGACAAATTTGATTTTGTTTGTTTTTCCCTGATTTTTAAAAAAATTTGTGGAGGGATGGGTTTTCTAGTATGCCTTCTGTGAAATAAATGTTTAGAGCCACAGCCCTGTCCAGAGCTTAGTATCATGGTGTGAACATCTCAAAAAGATAGATGACCCCTTCATTTTACAAAGAAGACAAATGCCTGAGTCTAAGGGTGGAATTCAAGCCTCGAAGCCAGTGGTTTTCCCACCAAACCTGTTTCCAGGCAGCACTTTGGTGCCCAAGCACTTAGTAATTTCCAGGGCTCCTGCTGAAGAGCTTCCGTTACCCACAGGCCTGTCTGCCAATCAACACTAGAGTTCTTCATAACATTACTTGGCAGAAATACTCCAGTTTAGGATATCGAGGCTGGAGAACATTGGAGCACAGCTACTGCCAGGAAATTCTGAGTAGTGGGGGTGTTTGCTGCTTCAGTTAGGATCCCAATTTAGAAAGTGACCAGGGTCAAAATGACAGAAGGATTGGGTTTTGGAGTAAATGAACCATAAGCAAGAATCGTAATATCATCCTCTGTTGAGCTAGTGTGTCCTACACTCTGCCTAAAAGATAATTGCATGATTTTATAGGAGTAATTTAACCACTCATGTGCACAAGTACTTGTCCATAAAATGCTGTGTTGGTTTTCATGGTATCTTTGCACCCCTCCCAGTTACAAAATTGGAATCTATTCCCAAGGCTTATTATAGGTAGTAGAATGAGCAGGGAGTGGCTGTGTTCTCTGTATATCAGGTTTCCTAAACATTCTTAACCTTTGTCCTCACCCGTGACCTGTGAATCATAGCAATTCACACCATTCTGTATTTTGAGGTTTTGGGTAAAAATAAATCAACATAATGATTCTTTAATACCATGAAAAATTTGTGCGCATAGGACATTCTTATCATGTTTGACCTATAGTCAGTTTGCTTCCATCTCCCTGTCATCATGGAGAATTCCTTTACGTGTGCAATCACATGCTGCTCAGGTGGGAGAGCACAATTTAATTCACCACACTTTTAACTATTGTTGGCATATGGTGTGTAAGAACAATACGTTTTCCAATTTAATTTACTTTTTTGAGATGAGATTTCACTGTATTGCTCAGCCTGCTCTCCAACTCACTGCCTCAGACTCCTGTGTAGTTGGAATTGTAGGTGTGCACCACCACCCCTGGCCTAATAAATATCATTTTGATCTCTCAGATCTGCAGTGCTTTCCCTGTTCTCATGGATTATCTCCCAGGGAGTCATAACAAAGTACTTAAAAATGTTGCTTATGTAAAAAGTTATGTTTTGGAGAAAGTAAAAGAGCACCAAGAATCCCTGGATGTCAACAATCCTCGGGACTTCATTGATTGCTTCCTGATCAAAATGGAACAGGTAAAATGTTATTTGTTTGCTTACTATTGTGGTTCATTGATTTTTTTTACTTTTGGGGTATGTAAATGGTCAGGAAAAAAACACTTGGTAAACATTAAAGTGCCTATTGTGTGCACGGATCTGAACTAAGCCCCATGGAGTTTTTAAAACTAAAAATTTTAATTCATTTGGAATACATAGACACTGGTTTTAGGCACTAAAAACCTTTCTGGGGAAAAACAGATTGTATACCTCAGGTGAAATGGGAACAGGAATCTGTTAGAAAATACAGAATACCAAACCATAAAATAGAAGCCGACACAAGGTATCACACAGCATATGGGAGAATGAGCCAGAAGAGATTGACCTTGGCCATCTTCTTGCATGTCCTGAGGTTCCAGATAGGATCTTCAAGTATCTGCAGTGAGGAACAGGGGACAGGATGAGATATTCAAATGTGTGGTGGCAGAGATGGTGGAAAGAAGCCTTAACTGAGTGTTACCATGTTGGGGTCTGACCTTTACTTTGTCAGCTGCCCTGGATCTTGTTGTTGCTTGCATAAGCTCCTTCGGGAGGGGCTGCTAGATTGTATATTGTTAAGCTTGAAAAATAGGGTGTCAACACTGGCTTCAGACGTTTCACATTGGTATCACCTGGCAATTATTCTAGATCCTTCAAGGGGTGCACGTAGAGGCCTACTGATCAAACGTGTGCCTCCGAAATCCAGGTGTGGCAATGAACGAGCTAATGCAGAGGCCTCCAGGGGCGGGGTGAAGGCCTTTAAAAAAGAGGCTCCAGCCAGCAGTAAGGAGCTCTTGCGCTCCTTCGGAAGAAGAGCTCTTGCCTTTCTGCTGGCTGTGCTGTCCCTGCTCCTTCGGGAGAGAGCTCTTCCTTTGGGAGAGAGCTCTCTACTTTGCTGCTGGACGTGGTGTCCCTGCTCCTTTGGAAGATGAGCTCTTGTCAGCAGCAGAACCTGCCTATGCCTCTATCCTGAACTTCCCAGCCTTCAGAACTGTGAGAAATTGCTGTCTATGTTTGTTCTGAAATAGAGTCTTGTAGCGTTGCCTTGACTTGTTTGAGATTACTTAATGTTAGGCATTTTGTCGTAGCAGTACAAATGAACGTTGCCTTGAAAGAGAGATGTAAAGTATGGATATATAAAAAGGAAAAGTAAAGTTTGGACAAAGAAAGGCCGTTTTGGGTCTCTGGCCTGTGGTTTTTCTCATCCCCAGCCCGTCCCTCAGGCCAGAACCCGGCTGGACTGGGACATTACCGGAAGTGAATGTTGGTAGATAAGGAGGTGGAAATTTCTGTTAAGTACTCTGCACGCCTGAATGTTGGCATAGAGAGGATTGATTTGATCAGGTGTATGCATGAGCCAGCTGAGATTTTTTTTCACCTCTTTCTATTTTGTCAGTCTGGATTATGGAACTTCAGATTGTGAAACAAAATCATGTCATCGATCTTACCATTTTCTACAGTTGTACAGAAAGTAGTTTTAGTTAGAGGAGTAGATGAGCATCAAATGAGGGTCTGTATGGAAAATTCCAGTGAAGAGAACTATGATGCTGTCTAGTAATTCACACTATCACCAACAGTGTGCAAGGATTATGTTTTCTTCTCAGCCTCAGCAGCACTATGATCATTTAACTCTTTTGTAATTGCCATTCTAAGAGAAGCGAGCATTTTCCTTATGATTAGTGATGTTGAATATTTTTTCATATATCTGTTAGCCATTTGTAAGTCTTATTTTGAGAAAAGTTTATTCGTAGACCTTGTTCATTTATAAATAGTGTTGTTTACTTGTGATTGAGTACTTTGATTTCTTTATATATGTAGAACACTAGCCCCTACTCATTAGTGTTTTCTTCCAATCTATAGATTGTCTCTCTACTCTGTTGATTGTTTGATGTGCAGACACTTTTAGTTTGATGCAATCACTTTTGCCTGTTTTTACTTCTATTGCTTGTGTTGTTGTGGCTAAGAAATCACCTTCCAGACCCCTGTCATGCAGGTTTTTCCGTATGTTTCCTCCTGGCAGTTTTCTAGTTTCAAGTATCACTAGCAAGTCTTTAAATGATTTTTGAGTTGAGTCTTATACAAGGATTGAGGTAATGGTCAGATGTTATTCCTTTTTTAAACAATTTTTATTAGTGTATTATAGTTTTTCATAATGTTCAATATCCCCCCAACACCCCTCTTCCTCCCTCCTCCCATCTGCTGATCCCTTGCCTTTCTTCTGGGTCCTATATTGTTCCTAAAAAGCCCATATACAGTGACATAATTCTTATACTTATGAAGAACATTTTAAATATATATAGCTATAGTATATACAGTAACATTTATAACTGCTTGGAATGTATCTTGCTATATCTCAGTTCCAACATTTCCCCTTCTCCTCCCTTCCTATCATCCCTTGTTATTCTTCAAAATGTTTGACAATAGGATTAAACATTTACATTTCTTTATAGGTCTTCAGCATAGCTTGTTCAAATATCTTATGAAGTATATTGCAACTATATCTCATAAATATTAACATTTTTCATTTTGTTCTATGGATCTAATACATGAGTTGGTCTACTTTACTCCCAAGTCTAGGTTTAGGTCCAGCCTCCACAAATGAGGGATACTATTTAGCCTTTGACTTCTGGGTTTGGCTAACTTCGCTCAGAATGATTTCTTCCAATGCCATCCATCCACTTTCAATAGATGAAATATCATTATTTCTAATAGCTGAGTAGAACTCCGTTGTATATATATATACCAGAGCTTTTGGATCCATTCATCCAGTGAGGGGCATCTGGGTTGGTTCCATAATTTAGCTATTGTAAATTGAGTTGCTATGAACATGGATTTTGCTGTGTCACTGTAATGTGCTGATTCTAACTCCTCTGGAAAAATACCCAGAAGAGGGATAGCTGGATCACATGGTAGATCCAACCCTAATTTTTTGAGGAGTCTCCACGCTGCTTTCCAGAGCAGCTGGGCCAGTCTGCAATCCCACCAACAGTGTGCTAATGTTCTCATCTCCCCACAACCCCTCCAGCATTGTTTGTATTCTTCATCTTTGTCAGTCTGGAATGAAGTAAAATCTTTTTTGTTTTTTAAAGATAGAAGGACAGTGAGAGAGAGAGAATAAATTTTTATTGAGTTTTTCACATGGCTTTCATTGCTCTGACACTTAGTTGTGTACGTGGTTGTACTTACGCATGCCGGGCAAGCATGGTAACCGCCGAGCCACCGCTCCAGCCCTGGTAAAATCTTAATGTAGATTTGATATGCATTTCTCTGATTGCCAGTGACTTAGAACACTTTCTCATGTACTCATTGGCTTGTTCAATGTCCTCTATTAAGAAGTTTCTGTTTAGCTCTCTGGCTCATTTATTGATTGCATTGTTTGTGTTTTTGTTATTGAGTTATTTGAGTTCTTTGTAAATTCTGGATATTAGTCCCCTGTCAAAGGGATCACAGGCCATGATTCTCTCCCATTCTGTAGGTTGTCTCTTGACTGATTTGACTATTTCCTTGGCTGAACAGAAACTTTTTAATTTAATGGCATCCCACTCATTGGTTTTTGACTGTAACTCTTTCACTTTAGGAGTCTTGTTGACAAAGTAATTGCCAACTACCATATGCTGGTGTGTTGGTCCTAATTTTTCATCTAGCAGTTGTATTTTAGATGGTTTAATTCCTAATTCCTTGATCCATTTAGATTTTATTTTTGTGCAAGTTGAGAGATAAGGATCTAATTTCAATTATTTGCAAGTGGTTGTCCAGTTTGTCCAGCACTATTTGTTGAATAGGCTGTCTCTCCTCCACGTTATCTTTTGACCCCCTTTGTCAAAGATCAGCTGTTTAAAGATTTATGGGTTTGTCTCAGAGTCTTCTATTCTGTTCCATTGGTCTTCATTCCTATTTTGATACCAGTACCATACTGTTTTTAATACTACAGCTCTATAGTATAATAGTATAATTTTAGATCTGCTATTGCAAAATCACCTAATTCGTCTTTCTTGTTTAGTAATGTTTTGGCTCTTCTGAGTTTCTTGATGTTCCATATGAATTTGAGAATTGCTTTTTCTATAGCTACAAAGAATGACATTAGAATCTTGATGGGGATTGCATTGAATCTATATAGTGCTTTTGGCAGAATGGCCTTTTTAATTATGTTAATTCTGACTAATCAAGAGCACGGAACATCTTTCCATCTTCTCAGGTCTTCTGTAATTTTGGTATTCAGTGTTAGATAATTTTCATTGTAGAAGTCTTTTACTTCTCTTGTTAGATTAATTCCCAAGTATTTTATTCTTTTAGAGGCTATTGTGAATGGGACCTATTTCCTAATTTCTTCTTCTTCCCTAATATTGTTGGCATATAGGAAAGCTATTGATTTATGAGTGTTGATCTTGTAACTTGCTACTTTGCAAATCGGTTTATTAGCTCTAGCAGTTTTCTGGTGGAGTCTTTTGGATCTTACAGCTATAAGATCATGTCATCAGCAAAAAGGGATAGTTTGACTTCCTCCTATCCTATTCTTATCCCTTTGATTTCTTCCTCTTGCCTGATTGCTCCAACCAGGGTCTTGAGGTTTGCATTGAATAAAAGTGGTGAAAGCAGGCAGCCTTGTCTTGTTCTGGAGTTCAGTAGAAATGCTTTCAAACTTTCTCCATTTAGTATTATACTGGCTGAGTGTTTCACATATATGGCCTTTACAAAGTTAAGATAAGTTCCTTTGATCCGTATTTTCTGTAGAGTTTTGAGCATAAATATGTGCTGGATTTTAATGAAAGTCTTTTCTGCATCTATTGAGAGGATCATATGGTTTTTTCTTTATTTCTGTTTAAATGATGAATCACATTTATTGATTTTCGTATGTTGAACTGGCCTTGGATACCTAGAATGAAGCCCACTTGATCATGAGGAATTGTTTTCTTGATGTGTTTTGAATGCAGTTTGCAAGAACCTTATTAAGGATTTTTGCATCGATATTTATGGGGGATATTGGTTTGTAGTTTTCTTTTTTTTGATGTGTCTTTTTTTGAGTTTTGGAATCAGAATTATGGTTGCTTCATAAAAAATGTTTGGAAGAGATCCCTCTTTTTCAATTTCTTGGAATAACTTAATAAGGAGAAGTGTTAACTCTTCTTCAAAAGTGTGGTAAAAGTCTGCAGAGAATCCATCAGATCCTGGGCTTTGCTTCTTTGGAAGACTTTTAATTGCTGTATGGATTTTGGTGCCTGTTATTGGGCTGTTTAGGATTTCAATTTAATCTTGTGTCAATTTGGGGTTCTTGTATTGTCTAGAAATTTGTCCATCTCATCCAGATTATCTGATTTAGAGTAGTATAGTTTTTCAAAATATTTTCTGATAATCTGTTTGATTTCAAGGGGGTCAGTGGTGATCAACCCCTTTTCATTGGTGATTTTGTTGATTTGCTTTGATTCTCTCCTTCTTTTAGTTAGATTAGCTTGGGGTCTGTCAATTTTATTTATTTTTTCGAAGAACCAGATCTTTGTTTTGTCAATTCTTTGTATTGTTTTTTTGTTCTCAATTTCGTTGATTTCAGCTTTGATCTTAATTATTTCCTGTCTTCTGGTGGCTTTGGGATGAGAGCATTCTTTCTTTTGTAGAGATTGGAGTTGGAACATAAACTTATTTGTTAGGGATCTCTCCTGATTCTTAATGTGGACACTCAGTGCAATAAAATTTCTCCTTAAGAATGCTTTCACCCAAGGTGTTCATCCATGTTTTGGCATTACCCGTGGATAACAAAGTATATATACATTGACTGTTGGTTTGATAATGTTTCCCCCTCAATTACATCTCTATATACTTCTAATAAAAAAATTAAAAAAAGAAAAAAAAAAGAATGCTTTCATGGTGTCCCAGAGATTTCGATATGTTGAGTCTTCATTCTCGTTCTCTTCCAAGAATTCCTTAATTACTGTTCTCATGTCTTCTTGGATTAAATTCTTCATTTAATAGGGTTTTATTCTATTGCCACATATATGTGTGTTTTGTGTTTTTGTTTTTGCTGTTAATTATTAGGGTCATGGCATCATGGTCTGATAGGATACAGGGAATAATATCTACTTTTTTATATTTGCTGAGATTTTCTTTGTGAACTAGAATATGATCTATTTTGGAGAAGGATCCATGTGCTGCTGAGAAGAAGGTATATTCCGCCAATTTGGGGTGGAATATTCTGTAGATATCTGTTAAGTCTGCTTGAATTATGGTGTTGTTTAGACTGGAGATCTCTTTATTATTTCTTTGCTTTGATGGGCTGTCTATTGGTGATAGAAAAGCGTTAAAGTCTCTCAGTACTATTGTGTTGAGGTCCATAAGTGGTTTTATATCTGGAGTATTTTTTCCATATAGTTGGGAGCATTTGTGTTTGGAGAGTATATATTTACTATGGTTATTTCTTTCTGTTGTATTGTTCCATTTACTTGAATGTAGTGGCCTTATTTATCTCTTTTGATTAATTTATGTTTGATATTCACTTTGTCAGCTATAAAATTACAACTCCGGCTTGCTTTCTTGAACCTTATGCCTGGTAGATTTTTTCCCATCCTTTCACTCTTAATTTGTGGGTGTCATTGGCTGTAAGATGGATTTTCTGTAAGCAGCATATTTTTGGATTTTTTTTTATCCAATCTGCTAGCTTGTGTCTTTAAGTGTGTGAATATCCATCAACACTTATTGAAGACATTTCCATTTCTCATTGTGTATTCTTGGTACATTTCTTGAAATCAATTGAATAAAGAGACATGGGGTTTTTGGGGGTTTTTGTCCTGGGCTTTTCATACTATTTCATTTTTCAATGTTCTGTTTTATATCAGTACTATGCTTTTTTGATTTCTATAGCTTTGTAATATATTTTGAAGGTAATATGATGCCACCAACTTAATTCTTTTTGCCACTGAGTGCTTTGATTACTTGGGTGTTTTGTGGTTCCATACGCATTTTAGGATTGTTTATTTCTATTTCTGTGAAGAAAGATATTGCAATTTTGATGCAGATTGTATTGACTTTATCTATCGATTCAGAAATTATGGACATTTTAGCATTAATTTTTCTAATCCATAAACATTGAATATTCTTTTATGTTTTGTGACTTTTTCAATTTCCTTCACAAATGTTTTATAGTTATCAGTATACAGAACTTTCACCTTCTTGCTTACATTTAATCTAAATACTTTATTTTTTCTGGGTATATGGTAAATGATATTATTTGTTAGTATATAATAATGCTACTGACTTGTATTCTGATGTTGTAGTTTGCAACTTTACTGAATTTATCATTCTAACAGTTTTTTTTTGGTCAGATCTTTTGGATTTTCTTTATATAAGGTCATGTCATTAGCAAATAAAGATAATTTCATTTTTAATTTTCTTATTTGGGTAAATTGTATTTCATTTTCTTTCCTAAATGTTCTGGTTAGGGCTTCTAGTACTATGTTGAATAGAAGTGGTGAGAGGGGACATCTTTTTCTTCTTCCTTGATCTTAGAGGAAATACCTCCAACTTTTCAGTGGTGAATGTGATGTTTACTGTACGCATGTCATATGTGGACTTTGTGTTGATGCTGAAATACTCCTGTTCCAAAAATTAATTATATCACCTCCACTGTCACATATGTGCTTTGAGTAAGAAGGAAGAGAAAACAGCACCAGTAGATTTCTTCTTTTATGTCATTGGCATGAAATATGTAACATGGCCAACATAGCAGCAATAAAGCCTGGGTGATGGAATTTTGAGGCAAGCCAGAGATAAAGAGAATACATGAGAAAGTGATCTAAATGACTAGTAATCAGAGAAATGCAAATGAAAACCACATTAAGATATCACCGTATGCCAGTCAGAATGGCAAAAATGAAGAAAATAGACAATAATAGATGCTGGAGGGGCTGTGGAGAGACAGGCACACTAACACACTGTTGGTGGAGCTGCAGACTAGTACAGCCCCTCTGGAAAGCAGTGTGGAGAATCCTCAAAAACCTAGGGATGAGCCCTCCATACGATCCTGCTATTCCTCTCCTGGGTATCTTTCCAGGGGATTTAGAATCAGCACATTAAAGAGAGGTAGCAATATCTATGTTCATAGCAGCTCAATTTACAATTGCTAGACTATGGAAACAACCCAGATGTCCCTCACTGGATGAATGGATCCAAAAACTGTGCTACATTTATACCATGGAATTTTACACAGCAATTAGAAACAATGATATTACAGCCTTTGAAGGTAAATGGATGGCTATGGAAGAAATTATGCTGAGTAAAATCAGCTTAACCCAGAGAACTAAGGGTCAATTGTCTCCACTCATCTGTGGAGGTTGGGACTAGACCCTGGCCAGTGAGAAAGTTGGTCTGTTATCATGTGTTAAATCCAGATAAGGTGTAATGCTATACAATATAATCCTTTTTTAGAGATACTGTGGGAAGGGGAACGGAGGGATAAGGGTGGGTAATTGGGGGGGTGCACTCCTGGGAGTAATTCTAATATCCAGAATCTATACACACTTTATATTATTTTGTTAAAATTGTGTATGGTTGTTCAATAATAAATTTCTCAATTAAAAAATAATAATAACTTTTACCATCGTAAAAAAAAAGAGTGTAGGAAATGAAGATTGTGTCAACTATCTTACATTCTCTGACATACTGTGCAGTTCTATGCATGGTATACTTTCTATTTCCTAAATTTGCTTATCTTTGGAATAGTCTATAGTATATTTGATTTATTATAATTAATGTGATGGTAACTAACTAAAAATTAATCAAAAATTCCTAGGAGAAGCAGATTCAACAGTCTGAGTTTACTACTGAAAGCTTGCTGGCCACTGTAACTGACTTATTTGTAGCTGGCACAGAAACAACAAGCACCACCCTGAGGTATGGACTCTTGCTGCTGCTGAAGCACCCAGAAGTTACAGGTATGAGTACAGAGATTTAGTTGAGATACTACTTAGTCTCCTCCACATTTTTTTCTCCTGGAGAAAATTATCAACATTTCTGGTATACCAGATATCATTTTTACTAATGTCACAAAGTGATAACAATGAGACAAATTTAGAAAATAGGAGAAAGTAAATAAGAGAAAAGCCATTTGATTTCAGTGACAAAATACTCTGGATCAAGTATCTGGATGTGATAGGAGGGAATTTGCAGCAGGCACAAACTTTATTATTTGCTATTTTTTAGAGAACAGACCACTTCGAATACTAGGTGTGTTTTTGCATTCCTTTATTCTGAAACTGTGGTGTTCTAATTATGGGGTAAGGGAAGACAGAAACTTTGTTAAGGCCTTGTGAATATTCTAGAAATTTGGTAGGTGGCTCAAGAAAATTTTTAGATTCTGGGAAATATTTTAGTAGCTCATATTTGTAAGAAAGCTATATGTTATTTAGGCAGAAGATATGCCTGAAAATTTTATTATTGTAGAAGTCTAGTATAGAAAAATGATACTTGCCAAAAAGAAAATTTTTGAATCTTTTACAAAACACATAGTTTTTTTTAAATTTACATCTAACCAGATTTTGGTAGTTCATATCTTTTTCTGGGTCAGGAGAGATGATAATAAATTAATTACAAATGAGAATTATTTCAATGTAAGTTGAAGAAGGGGAGAATAGAAAATAGCCAATAAGTCTTTATAAAACTTTGGAAAGAAACAGAATAGATGAACAGGATATGACAAATTAGGCAGGGAGATTGAAATTGTACCCTAAATGTCATAATAGGAAGATTTATCAGGATGAGCAGGTCAATTTTTGCCCCTACGACCTCCATAAGGCTAAGTATATATAAGAACCAAGAGTCAAAGAAAGCAAAGAGAAAATAAAGCATCCAGAAAAGTGAATAAAATAAAAATATCTCCCCAAAGACTAGGATTGTGGAACTTTTTTTAGGAAATCAGGTTTGAAGGAGAAATTACCATTCGGTTTAAAGATAAATCAAGTTAAACATGAAAATTAAGAATCAGAAGGACATTAGAATTCTCAAGAACCACTTTCATCTTGTGTATCCATTGAAAAAGGATATTTTTCAACCCTATAAGTTGGCAAAATTTTACTTCTTGTCTTTCCTTTCTCAGAAAGCTTCTAAATGTAGCTTTTTTTTTTCCAGACATCCAAATGTCTGAAACCAAGTGAGAGGAAGTCATGGGTTCCAGAAATCAGGAGAGCTCATGGAGGAGGGTGATAGTGCCAGGGTTGCTGGGCACCAGGCCTGGAACGGACCAAGTGGATAATGCAGGCATGAGGGGAGACACCAAGAATAGAAGAATTATGATTGATCATATGATATTTATAGTGATTAGAAAACTGTTACTAGGAATTTAAAATATACTTGACAATTTGCAATAATTCTAAATTGACATCTAAAAGTTAGGAATTAAAGTAGTCCAGGAATATTTTGATTCACAAAAATTGTTTTACTTGTGAATGGTATTTTTAAAGTCATATTGATGTAAACAAATACTGACACACAGTAAGAATTATGATTTAATTACATTGGGGAAAAGAGAGCAGAAGTATGTGAGTATATCTGTGGGTGTGTGTCTTTGTACGCTTTGTATGAGGCAATGCTGGAGATGTTAAGTCCTCTTTTCTGTTACCAGTAAGTTTTAGAAAGTATTTAAAAATAATATCTAGTAATAGAACCTGTCATTATTTATAAATGTCAACATAAATCAAAGAAAAACTTCTAGAATGTTTCAAAGTGAGCGTCTTCAGGAATGCATTTCATTGAAAGTT
>PVKS010014645.1:0-47887 GCA_004027875.1 Aplodontia rufa
GGAACATGTTGCTTTGCCTTTCATTTCCTGAGAGGATGACATAGAATTGGCATTATTTCCTTCCTTAATCACTTAACGGAATTCATCACTGAAGCCAGCTGAACGTGAAATTTTCCTCATTGAATGTTTTAAAGTACAAATTCAATTTTAAAAATAGATAGGACTATTTGGATTATCTTCTGGAGTAAGTTTTGATAGTTCATGTCTTTCATTTCACCCAGGCTGTTGAATTGATCATTTTTTTTAAGAGAGAGGGACAGTGAGAGAGAGAGAGAGAGAGAAAGAATTAATTTTATTTAGTTTTTCAAGGGGCTTTTGTTGCTCCAACACTTGGTTGTATACGTAGTGCTGGGGTTCAAACCTGTGTCCCTGTGCACGCCAGGCAAGTGCCATAATTGCTGAGCCACCGCCCTCGCCCCAAATTTATCCTTTTAATGTCTGTGGAAATACACCTCTTTTAATTCCTGATATTGAAAAGTGTGTTTCAATCCTTACATTCTTTTTTTCTGGTTTTTCATCCTTATTTTCCCTTGACTAGTCTGAGTAAAGGTCTTAATTTTCCATTACTTGTAACAAAGTAATCTGTGGCTTAAAACAATATCCATGTGTTTACTCCAGGTCCGCAGGTCAGAAGTCTGGCACAGCTTCTGTATTCTCCGTCAGGATACCACAGGGCTGAAATGGTCCTGGGATGAAACCACATTAAAGCTTGTTCTTCGGGGCCGAATCTAATATCTCTCAGCTGTAGGACTGAGGTCCCCCCTTTATTGCTAGCTCTCAACTGGAGCTGCTCTCAGCTCATAACCCTCACTTTCCAGCCAACAAAGAGTGCCAGAGCGTCCCATCCTTCAAATCTCTCAGAATTCTTCTTGACTGATCTCCTTCCCCTTCTGTCTCCAGAAGGAAAAAATGCTGTCCTTCAAGTGCTTGTGTAATTAGGTTAGCCACACGTGGATAATCAGCCCTTCTTAACATCACCTGTGCTAAGCTAGTCAAGCGAGTAAAATCTATCATATTGACGGTTCTGGGGAGCAGATGGAAATTTTGGGGGGACCCATTGTAGAATTCTGAGTACCACAGAGGCTTGTCAATGTTACCAATCTTCTCAAAAAATCAGCTTTTGGTTTCATTTATTTATTTTTCTTAATTAGATACCATTATTTTATATGTATATATATATTTGTTATGTATATATAGTTATACATGTATTCTTTTTTTAAAAAAAGAGAGTAGTAAATAAAAAGAAAAAAATAAAAAAGAGAGTAGGACAGTGAGAGAGAGAAAGACAGAGAGAATCAATTTTTATTGAATCCTTCACATGGCTTTGGTTGCTCTGACACTTAGCTGTGTATGTGTGTACCGGGATTTGAACCCGTGTACTTGTGCATGCCAAGCAAATGCTGTAACCACTGAGCCACCACTCGTCCTACATTCTTTTTTTTAAGAAAGAGGGACAGTGACCGAGAGAGAGACAGAGACAGAGACAGAGAGAAAGAATCAATTTTGTTTAGTTTTTCATGTTGCCTTCATTGCTCTGACACTTTGTTGTATACATGGTGCTAGGGTTCGAACCCACGGACTCATGCATGCAAGGAAAGTGCCATAACTGCTGAGCCACGGTTCCAGCCCCTATATATTCTTTATCTAGATATAGTTATATATACTTTATCTATATTTATATATATATTTGTTTATTTATATTTATTTACTTTTGGCACTGAGGATTAAACCCAGGGATGCTCTATCAGTGAACTACATCCATAGGCCTTTGTTTATATTTTATTTTGACACAAGGTCTTGTGCTAAGTCATTTTATTTTTTGTTTTGATTCGGGGTCTCACAAAGTTGCTAAGGCTGTCCTTGAACTTGTAATCCTCCTATCTCACTCTCTGGAGACGCTGGGATTACAGACACAACTCCAAACTTGACACCATCAAGTATACTTAAATTATTTTATTTAAAATTTACAATTAAAACTTGTTTCTTAAATTCATTTTATTTAGGTTGACATCAAATTTTATTAACCATTGAATTAACCATAATTCAGTCATTGTATTTTTTCTTAATTTTACAAATAAAAGCATTTTTTTTCAGAGTGGACTCCAAAAAATATATATATTTGCATGGCCCACAATTCCACCACCCAGATCTTTGAAAATATTGTAAATGTCAGATATTAAAATATAATATTGTAAATAGGGTGCTCACCTATGGAAAATCCAAACAGTATAGAAAGTGAATGTCTGAGATTTGCTTTAAAATACCTAAAATAAAAAAAGGAGGAAAAGGGTAGAGGAAAGAGGATTTTATGAGGCAAGATTGGTGTAATGAAGAAGACCGTTGAAGCTGAACATTGGCAAATGACAGCCATACGCGCCTAATTGCTGTAGGTTTGAAAATTTTCATAATTCAACCTTTTTTTTAAGTGGGCATTACTCTGTTGCCTAGGCTGGCCTTGAACTCCTGGGCTCAAGTCTTCTGCCTCACTGTCTGAGTCTCTATAGGCACATACCACCGCACTCTGCTATAAACTTTTTTAAAATTTCTTTTATTTTTATTTTTATTTTTATTTTTTGTGATGCTGAGGACTGAACCCCAGGTCTTACACATGCTAAGTGCTCTACCACTAAGCTACAGTCCCATCCTTATTAGCCTTTTTTTTTTTAAAGAGGGAAGAAAAAAGCATTCACATTGTCTTAACATTTGGTCAGATCTTTAGAACACTGTGAGTGATGTTGCAAGACAAACGAGACTCACACTGAAACGGACACCTGGACACACTGCAGCTGTTCTGTGTCCAGATGACTGAGCTCTCTACTGTACCATGTAACCACACTGTCCGCAAGTGAGAGAGATGGGGTTGCAGCATCCTGCTCGGGCTGGGATTCACCATGGGTGAGAAGTGATTGAAAGACCAGCGCATGTTAAATCCCCAAGGGGGGAATTTGAGGCAGATCTAACTGTTGACCAACATTGCATGAGAAGGAGGAGCTGAATTTTCTAGTTGACTGAGTGGGGTGATGAAAGTCACTGAGAGACAGAATGGGGCTCCAGTGTCACAATGACCATGAAAGGTGGTCACCCCTAGAGTGCTGTTAAAGGGACTTCTCTCTGATCAGGACTCTGGAGGTTGAATGGGGAGACGTTCATGATTCCTCGCCTCTCCAATGTTCTATACTACTCCTCTGATCTCTGTAAACCCAATCCTGGGTTTGGCTGAAGAGGAAAATATGTGCCATTTGCCTTGGGTATTTCTCCTCTTACAGAAGTTGTCTTCTCTTAGTTTTATCATTAATTATTATTTATATTATTATAATTATTATAATATAAATTTATAATAATTATTTATAATATGTAAATTTGTGTTATAATATTTATAAATTATTATTTATAATGATTATATGCCTTTATAGCATCTACTGTGGTATGTCCTGTATGATAAGGGTCTCTAAAGTGAAATTATCCAAATATATTTTGCCTGTTGAAAATGCCTAGTTAAATAATTTTTGAATGAAGAAAGATGGAATGCAGGAGCGGCAAATAACTAAACAGTGTTAAACAGCAAGAAGACCACTTACAATCGGTCCTTAGTTGATGGCAATCAGTCATCACTCCACACATTTAAGTCTGAAGGAGTTCTGGGTCTCCAGGAAGACAGAGAGCAGGAACTTGACAAAGATGAATTTGTTGGGTTGAGAGTTGGAAAAAAAGGGGGAAGGGGGAAGGGAATCCATTTTTCAAGCTGCTCATGGGATGCACAGGGGAAATTTCATTACTGAAGTAATTTCAGACGCCTGCAGATAGCTGCTACTTAAAAATAAATTATTACTAATTAGTAGTTTTGTTATTACTAATCCTAGAGATGCTGTGTGATGAGAAAGAGGAAACAGCCAAGGGTAGAAACAGCTAGTATTTTAGTGTTTAGAGTGGTCTTGTTTTCCAGCTTCAGTCATACGGACGGGACATCTGGTCAAACTGCAGAAGCTGGACCTGAGCTACAACGACAGCATCTGTGATGCGGGATGGGCCGTGTTCTGCCAAAACATGCACTTCCTCAAAGAGTTGACTGAGCTGGACATTAGCCTGCGGCCATCGCATTTTCGGGATTGTGGACATTGGTTTAGATACTTGTTACGTGCTGTGACCAAACTCCCTGAGATCACCCAGATAGGAATGAAAAGATGGACTCTCCCAGCTTCACAGGAGGAAGAACTAGGGTCCTTTGACCACGATCTCAAAAGAACCATTCACTTTGACCATGGTGGGTTTCAGTAAAGGCTTGCAGGTCTTCCTTAGCTACAATCAATTCGCTAAAGCAGGAAAAGAACATGAGCGAATTCCAGTGTCATCAACAGAGTATCAACTATTTACTGGGACTTATGTTACAAGAGCTTTGCAAATATGTGTAGTTAGTAATCCAAGTCGAGCTTGCCTTTATTCCCTGGCTTATGAAAGAAGGATGACATTTTCCAACAGATTTTGTTTTAGATGTATAATTAGTTCACTTAAATATCGCTTATTATTTAGAAAGCCTGCCAAAAATGTTGAGATTCTGATAGTGTGTTTTCTTTCTTCTTTCTCTGAAATTTTTTCTTTCTTGTTTTCCTGTATGTTATATGTTCTAAATATAAGGGTGTATGTATATGCATGCACACTTGCGTGTCCATGCATGTGATTCTAACATAAAAGGAACTAGCTGTGCCTTTACTATGATCACGTATAAGTTTGTTCTGTTGCATTTTTATCTCACATATAAACATGAATACCAAGAATGGCCACTGGCATATAAATCTTAGTAAAAGGTAGCCAAAAATTCAAACTCTTAGCCTGAAAATCACATTGCATTAATATAAAGTAAAACATTTTATAGTTAGAACAAATTGTTAACATATTACCTCTGGGCATTTCTTATTACTGGTTCATGAATTGAAGTTTTTATGTTGTTCTAAGCAATTTTTGAAATTTTTGTTCTTCGTTTACTACAGCATAAAAGTCATTGCAGGGCAGAGAAGTTTGGCTACATCTCTGATGCCATCAAATCAAACTGTGTCTTGTTTTCTCTTTCTACAATATAACAGGATTGTAATCATAACTTAGAAAACATGTAAATTTTAAATCCGTACCACTTCAAAAGAAAGTCTTCAGAATGAGTGGTTTTGAAGGCTGTAGAAAGGGATATTTTGGTTGATGTGATATTCTTTTCTCTGGGCAGTCCCATAAATTACATAAACATCTATGCTTAGGAAAAGACCTTTGTATGAATGTTCATAGCAGCTTGATTTATAACAGCCCCAAACTGGAAAGAACCCAATATACTTCAATGAATGAATGTTTAAACAAACTGTGGGACTATGCAATATATTTAGAAACAAAAGGAATAAACTTGATACATGCAATATCTTAGATGAACTACAAGTGATTATGCTAATTAGAAAAAAGCCCATCTTAATTATGAATTGTGTATTTCCATGTATCTGACAATCTTGAAATAATGGACGTTTAGAGATGGAGAGCAGGTTAGGGATTGGGGGTGCGTAGTGGTAGGTATGACTTCAAAGGAATAGCACAAGGGACACTTGAACAATTCTGAATTTTTTTTTAAGACAGAGGGAGAGAGAGAGGATCAACTGTATTTAGTTTAGTCTTTCATTTGTCCTTTCTCACTTGGTTGTGTATGTGGTGCTGGGGTTCGAACCCGGGTCCTCACACATGCCAGGCAAGCGCTCCTACTGCTGAGCCACCATTCCAGCCCCACAATTCTGTATCTTGATTGTGGTGGTGGTGGTTATACAAAGCTAAAGCTCATGTGACAAAACTGCATTAAACTACACACACACACGCGCACACACACACACAGAGAGTAGAGGAACAAACTGATGAAATATCAAGAATTTCTGTTAATTGTACCAATGTCATTCCAGTTTTGTTTTTGTATTATAATTATATAAGATGTCCCATTGAGGGAGGGTGAAGGGTGCTTGGACCTACCTGTACCTTTCTTTGGAATTTCCTATGAATCTTTTTTCAAAATAAATTTTTAAGTAGACAGAATAATATAATGAATCCATACGCGCCTATCATCTGCTTCTGCAATTGTTGATTGATGGCTAATCTCACTCCCTTGCCCATGCCCTATTTATTTTGAAGCAATTCCCAAGTGTCATAGTACTTTGTCCATAAATAATTCAGCAAAAGTAGGAATCATTTATTATTACAAATAACCACAATTCTATAAATAATTTTGGTATGGAAAACATCAAATTCCTGTACATTTTGCCTTCTTAATCCATTAGGGTTCATTACCTCAATTCATTCATTTGTAGAATTATTTCTTATTTCTCTTCCCAGGTTTTATTTTTTCAGCCTTCTTTCCTTTCTTATCTTTTGGAGAGGTCTTTCCTTTCTTTCGTGCTTTGATTAGTTCCTCATATTTCCCAAATCCTTTCCGTACCATGGTTCCACGCCACCACGCTTGGATCTGTACACAAGGTAAATGCAAACTCAGCTCATCTTGATGTCATGATCACTCTGGTTGGAATTTGGTTTGTCCCCTCTGAAATGCAGGTTGAAATATGATTCCCACTGTAATGGTGTTGAGAAGTGGTAGAATATTTAAGAGGTATTAGGTCATGTGGGCTTAACACACAGTCTTTGTTCTCATAGGACTGGGTTAGTGACAGCAAGAGCCAAATGTTATAAAGCAAGGCCACCCTATGTGTTTTGTCCCCTTTGGAATCCGCTC
Source organism: Aplodontia rufa (assembly GCA_004027875.1). Classification (NCBI taxonomy): domain Eukaryota; kingdom Metazoa; phylum Chordata; class Mammalia; order Rodentia; family Aplodontiidae; genus Aplodontia; species Aplodontia rufa. The sequence goes on from PVKS010014645.1 coordinate 6,743, forward strand.
ACTTGTCCTTCCACCATATTATGACACCCTTTCAGATACTACTACTCTTGGACTTCCTGGCTTTGAGAACCATCAGCAAAATAAACCTTTATTTTCTATGAATCACCTAGTCTCAAGTATTCTGTTATAGCAATAAAAAATGGACTAAGACAATGATAAATCTCTTTGTTCTGGTATGTGATCTTAAAGGTGCAGAGAATGGGAGGTGACTAGGATTTCAAACCTTAACTTCCATCTTTCTCAATCAGCCAATCATTCAAGCAAGTAATAAAAATAAAATGTATTTAGTGGCAGGCAGTGTTCCACACATTTGGAAACATTAATGTCCCTGAGTTTACGAAGCTCACATTTCAGTGATCAGAAGGAACAATAAACACTAAACATATGTATATGTACTTTGACAGATGGTGACAAGAACTATACAGAATGACAGCGTGTAGAAATGGGAACCTGGGGAATCAGAGTGTGTAACACATGTTGTTCCCAGACTGTCTGGGCGCCTACCAAAAACCAGCTCACACTGGAGCTGCATCCTGTTTCCTGGATCTTATTCCTTCCTGCCCACTCAGAAAAACCTCTCCTGTAATAGTAGAACCTCCTGTGGCTGTTTCTCTCCAAAATTAAAGTCAAAGCCCCTTCAACAGCTTCAAAGCCCTATCTGGCCTGCTCCCTCCCAATGACCTCTTGGGCCTCTTAACTGGTCTCTGCTTGCTCACTCCACCCCATCCATGGGGCTTCCTTCCTGCTCAGGTACACTGGACACAATCCTAAGTTGAGGCCTTTGCATGCCAGCTTCCTCTGCCTTGAATCTGCTTGCCAATATTCAGATGGCTCATCCCTGTGTTTGCTCAATCATCATTGCTATGGAATGAAGTGTGTTCCCCCAAATTCACAACTTGAAGCCCTGACTGCCAATGTAGTGCTATTTGAAGGGGCATTGGGGAAATAATCAAGCTTAGATGAGGTCATGAGATTGGGAGCCCTCAGGATGGGTTTAGTGTCCTTTTAAGAGACCAGAGAGCATGTGCTCACTTGTGGTCCCCACTACACTTCTGCCCTGGCTGACAAACACAGCCATCTTTCCCTGAGACCTACCCTGACAATGCCATGTAAACCAGCATGCTCCCCGTCCACACACACATACACATTACTGGCACTCTCAGTTCCCCTTAGCTCGAACTTCTCTTCCCCTCAATAGCACCCATCATTTTTAACATAGTATATAATTTTACTTTTATTTTTTCATGTTTTTATTCCTCTCCCACTGGCTTCCAAGCAATATTTGTTTTGTCCACTGATGTATTTCCAGTGCCTAGGACATAGTAGAAATCTAATAAATATTCATTGATTAAATAAATGAATGAAGTGATAGGGCTGTGCTGTGTTATGTAACCTAGACCAAAGAAGGGCTCTTCCTGGTAAGGACTTCAGAGCAGGCACTGAAGTGAGGTCCAGAATCTGGCCTATACTTGGGGAAGGCATCTCTGGGCAGAAGGAGGGCCCTAAGGAAAGAACACCCGGAATCTAGTTCAGGACCAAGAGAGGAAGATGGGGAATGAGACCAGGGTGGTGATTCTTCAGGGAGCAGTGCGCCCTCTAGAGGCACGTTGGAAACATACAGGACTTCCTGTTGTCTTGGTTAAGTGGATCATGTGACCCCTGTACTCGGGTTCACAGCCTGGGGGAAGAGGTGCCGGCTGGAGCAGCTGGAAGATAGTCCATCCCCTGAGCTTCAGCTTCCCCCAGCGCCCCTTCCTGAGATCAGCCTGGGAACACAACTGCTGAGCCCCCCTCACTGTCGCCCCTCTGGCCCTTTCAGGCACACCTCGCATTCTTCCAAGTCTCCATGAAACACTGCCCTGGACTCGAAATCCCTGGTGCATCAAGAAAAGGAGCAAATCGAACCACTTGTGCTGGTGTTGAGAAAGCAAGCTGCTCAAGGGCTGAGGGCTTCTATCTCGAGACAGGTGGTTTCCAACTCTGCTTTCCAGAAAGTGGAAGGAAGCCTAGTTGCTATGTCACCTAAGACCTGCTATCTCATTTTAGGTGGTACAAATCTGGAAGAAGTTCAGAAATGTGTGAGGCATTATTATTTAAAATAAAATAATAGAAAAAAGCCATTCTCATTCTCAGCAACTCATCTTTGTGAACAAAGATTCTCAGGACTTTCATCTGTAAAATGAGAAACGGGAGTAGAATCCATTATAAAACCTGTCTCCTAGTAATTAATAATATTTGGTTATAATATATGGTCATATAAATATTTGGTTATATGGTAATAATATGGTTATATAAACAAAGTGAAAAAAGTCCCTCTTATTTGGGCACGTCTAACAATTATCAAAATTTGTAATTTTTTCTTTTAGATGAATTTATACTACTAATATTTGTAAAATAGCAAAATATTTTAAAAGATATTCACAGAACAAAATTTTTAATTTTAAAGTAGAATTTTCATAATTTTTTTGTTGCCTAGATGTATAAAAAGGCAATCTATGAAAGAATTACGGAGTCAAGCGTGGTGATACATACCTATAATCCCAGAGACTGGGGAGGCCAAGGCAGGAGAATTGGAAGTTAGAGGTTAACAACTTAGACACCCAGCAACTTAGCCAGATTGTGTCTCAAATTTTTAAAAAATAAATAAATAAATAAATAAATAAATAAGGCCTAGAGAGGTAGCTTGGTGATTACAGCACTTGCCTGGGATAAGCAAGTACGCAGGTTTGAACCCCAGCACCACGTACACAACAAAGTGTCAGAGCAATGAAAGCCGCATAAAAAACTAAATAAAATTGATTCTTTCTCTCCCTCTCTCTTTAAAAAAAAAATGCTTGGCGAGATAGCTCAGTGGTAAAGTGCCCTGGGCTCAATCCCTGGTACTAAAAAAAAGAAAATAGGGCTGGGGTAATAGTTCACTGGTAAAGGGCTTGCCACCTGATGTGTGTGATAACGTGAGTTCAATCCCTGGCACTGCAAAAAAAAAAAAAAATCCAGAAAAGAATTAAAATAAAATACTTACATACTCTATAACCTTAGTATCAATTCTGCAGGAAAGTGTGATAGAAATGTATGTTCAAAAACAAAAGGAATACTATCTAAAATTCCTCCCTGTAAAATAAGAACTTGTTCAAGTGTTTTGTGGATTGTTGTTGACAAATTGTAATACCATTTAAAGTTCATTGGATACATTAAAAATATTGATCTAACAGCTCTAAACCGTCAACATTTAAAATGCACTGGAAATTGCATCCTTTGTAATGATTTAAACTTTGTGGCTAAAACATTTAAATATGAACTTAAAATATGCAAAAGTATACACGGTTTTGCATAATGCTTATAGGAAGTAATGAATAAAAATATGACTTTCATTCTTTCAGCATAGTCATCCCTGAATATATAATGTATAAATATTTCATTATACATTACTTTATAATAAAATTTTAAATTACTATATAATTTATAATACAATTATAAATTGTCTTTATGTTGTAAATTGGGCATTATTTTCATTTATTGAGATTATATGTTTTGGTAGGTTATATTGTCTATGAATTTAATTTTAGAACAGAAAAGAAGTACCACAAAATATTTCTTATAAAAGGGAGGGTGGTAAAGTCTGATAGGGTTGATTTTGATTTTTAATCCAGGCAAAATGAAGAATTTTTTTTTCTTTTAAGAGACAGAGAGGTAGAGTGAGAGAAAAGAGATGATCAACTTTATTTTTTATTTCATCTGGCCTTTGCTTCTCCAACACTTAGTTGTATAAGTGGTGCTGGGGTTCGAACCTGGGTCCTTGGACATGCCAGGAAAGCATCATAACTGCTAAGCCACAGCTTCAGCCAAAGAATTGTTGATTTCAGCAGAGCAGTGCTATCCAATCTATTTTATCAGGCTTTGTGTGACTATCGAGTGGACGGTAAGTTATGGGGGAGCAGGTGTGGAAGCAGGGATGAAAGGGGATTAATGTAGTCACACTGGTATGAAACAATGGGGATTTGGACTAGTTGAAGAATAAAGAACATCTACTGGCTTGTAATCACACTAGCTAGGGAGGCTGAGGCAGGAGGATTGCAAGTTTGAGGCCATCCTGGGCCACTTAGACCCTGACTCAACATAAAAAATAAATGGGACTAGGGTACAGTTCAGGGGTAAAGTACCCCTGGGTTCAATCCCCAGTACTGAAATAAAAAAGCATTGACTGGGGCCATAGTGGTGACTAAGCAGTTGGAGTGTTTGCCTGGTATGTGCAAGGACCCGGGTTTGAACCCCAGCACCACATATACAACAACTAAGTATTGGAGAAACAAAACCTAGATGAAAAAAATAAATTAAAAAAATTATCCTTTCCCTCTCTCTCAAATTAAAAGAAAATTAATAAAGAACATTGATTAACACAGGATCCTGGTCTGTCTAGGACATCCTATGTCTCTCAATAAGCAAGAGCAGGATTACAAGTCTCTTAGCCCTTGGTCTTCTCATCCACAAATGCTTTCATTTTTAATTTTCAACTTCAGAGGCTGGAGTGGTGGCTCAGGGGTTGGAGTGCTTGCCTGGCATGTGCGAGGACTTGGGTTCAAACCCCAGCACCACATACACAAGTATCAGAGAAACAAAGACCAGATGAAAAAGTAACAAAAGCTGATTCTCTTTGTCTCTCTCTCTAAAAAAAGCTGATTCTCTTTCTCTTTCAAAAAAAAAAAATTCTTTTTCAACTTCATCTTTCTGCCTTTGTTAATACAAGCTTTCTTTACTCCAGTGAAACAGTCCAAGAATTTTAGATGGTCTTGGGGTTTGAAATTTTGGTTTCCTTTACTTGTTTGTTGGTTTCTTATTTAATAAGAGATAGGAAATTTACAAGACAAAAAAATGCTAGGGCCTAAATTTAAAAATTCTCTCAAAAATTCGACAGGGATATAAAAGAGCTTCTTCCCAAGAATGACAAGGTAGAAATGTGGAAAGAACAACTCCATTGAGTAATTCGTAATTTGTTTAACACTAGATCCCTCCAAAGCAACAGCAAATATGTTAACAAGAATCTGTGTTGACTTTACCTTTGTGACCATTATTTTCAGTTTTCTCATTTCCCTAAGGTGGTTCCATATGGCCTCATTTCCTTGGGCACACACTTCTTTGGGGGGATCTTCCATGGGGTTGTCTGTCAGTGTCAGAACTTCAAGGTTCACCAGGTGGTCCAGATCCTCTGGGATATGGGTGAGCAAATTGTCTTCTAGCAGCAACTCTTTCAAACCTAGAAAGATTTTTGTTATACATGTGAAGTTATCTTAAGAACAAGAAGCATTAACTTGGCTCCGAAATCTGCCTGGTATGTGAGGGATTCGCCTCTGCATTGGTAAGAGGAATGAAAGCAAAAATGTACAAGAATAGACAAAGGGGGCTGGAGCAGTGGCTCAGCGGTAATGGCACTTACCTGGCATGTGCAAGGACCCAGGGTTGAACCCCAGCACCACATGCACAGTAAGTGTTAGAGCAACAAAAACCAGATGAAAACCTAAACAAAACTGATTTTCTCTCTCTAAAAAAAAAAAAAAGAAAGAAAAGAAAAAAGAACAAAGCTTTTCATACCATCTAATAAAAGGTGCATCTCCATGTGTCTTCTTCCTCATAATAAAGAAAATAGAAATCCAGTATTGAGATATTCCCATCCTTCTAAGAGTGGATGTCTGTGGGGTTTTTGTTTGTTTTGGCTTTTATTTTCTACCAGCAGTATCAACTGACAGTCCACTGGCAAAAAACTGCCATCAGACTTGTCCCTTAGGTCAGCAGAATATTGAGAAAACAGAGTCTGTGTGCCTAGAAATGGGACTTCAGTAGCCTACAGACCTTGCTACTCTCTGTTATTCCTTCAGGCCTGGACACATGGCTGTGACCTGCCCACTCAGTAAAGATGGAGGAATGTGTGGCGTCTGCCTCACATGGTCATTTCCCTACCATTCGAAAGTTAATAATAAGCAAATTAACTTTTTGAAAAACGGATATTTTCTGGTATAAAAGTAATGTACATAGCCTAGTATAAATAGAAATGTATGCATCCCAAAGCAGCAAAGAAAGTACAAAAATGATTCTTCCTTTCCTACAACCCTCTCACTTCCTGTCACAAGGAAACACTGTCATTATTAGATTCCTATGAAACCTTGTAGATGCAGGTCTGCAAACATATGCACATAAAACTTTATTTTTTTTTTAAAGAGAGGGACAGTGAAAGAGACAGTGAGAAAGAATCAATTTTATTCAATTTTTCATGTGGCTTTTGTTGCTCTGACACTTGGTTGTGTACGTGGTGCTGGGGTTTGAACCTGCGTACTCGTGCATGCCAGGCAAGCGCCATGACTGCTGAGCTACCTTCCAGTCCCCACATAAAACATTATCGATCAAAATCGTAATCTGTATTTTAGCAAGGAACTACCTTAAATTATTCACTGAAAGAAATAAAAATGACTAATAAACATGGGAAAGATGTTAATCACTCCCCAAAGGAAGAAATGTAAATTAAACACCTAAGTGCAGTTTTTCATTGATCAAATAGGCAGAGATGAAAAGTTTGATAATATTCAGTTTTAAGGAGGGAGAAGAGAAAAATTTTATTTAAATCATGCTTAGTGATAAATGGCCTACAAACGCAATCACTTTTCTCTACTGGATTCACCAAAAAAGATAAATACAGGAAATTTTGTCCTGAGACTGGATGTATGGGGAACATAAAACATATTCTATGCATAATAAAAAGCAGGCAAAATTAAAATATGCATTGGTAGTCCAGTATTTTGAAACATTTGTTTCCTGTTGTGCCATGTACAAGAGGCATCTGATTTAATGAGGCAAACCAAGTTCTCCTCTTTTTCTTCAGGGTTTTTTGTTTTTGTTTTGTTTTTGTTTGTTTGTTTTTTAGTATGTAGGATTGAACCCAGGGATGCTTAACCTCTGAGCCAAATCCCTAGCCCTTTTTATTTTTTATTTTGAGACAGGGTCTCTCTAAGTTCCTTAGGGCCTTGTTAAGTTGCTGAGCTGGCTTTGAACTCAGGATCTTCCTGCCTCAGCTTCCAGAGTCACTGGGTTTACAGGCATGCTCCACCGTGCCCACGTGCCCACCGGGCCCAAGTTCTCCATAACAATCCGAAGTGTTTGGGTGGAGTGGTTACAGTGCTTGCCTGGCATGCGGGAGAACATGGGTTCAAACCCCAGCACCACGTATACCACGAAGTGTCAGAGCAACCAAAGCCACATGAAAAACTAAATAAAACTGATTCTCTCTCTCTCTCTCTCTCTCTCTCTCATTGTCCCTCTCTAAAGTAAATAAAAGAATAAAAAATAAATATTAGGGACAGGAAAAGAAAAAACTCTGAAGAATTTTGAGACTGTTTCTCTCCTCCAGGGACCAAGGACAGAATAAAAATTTACAGTCAAGAACATTTCTAAGGAGTACTACATGGCACACCTGACAAAGAATTTTTAACGTCTTGTATGCAGGACAATTCCCAATCTCCTATTTGTTCATCCTCTTTACATTGAATAGCCACAATTTGAAAAAATGTCAGTAAACCTGGGGATATCACACTATGGCAAAAGAAAACAAAAACAAACAAAGAAACATATCATCTGGTCCAGCAGGTGCTCAGCAAAAGCTGGTTAGGTAGATGGATGAATGAATGGATGGGTAGATGGATGAATAGTTACCAACATGGATGGATGTGCATGTAAAGAATGATTTAGCCCAGTGGAAAATGTTTGAGTGTTTTTTGTTTTTCTTTTTGTTTTTGGGTACTGGGGATTGAACTCAGGGGTATTTACCAGTGAGGTACATCCCTACACTTTTTTTTTTAATTTTGAGACAGGGTCTGCCTAAGTTGCTGAGTCTGGCCTTGAACTTGTGATCTACCTCAGGCTTTCCAGAGTGGCTGAGATTACTGTGTGCCTGGCTTGTTTAGGTGTTTAAATATGAATCACACGTCATTTTCCAAGTCAGTCGTGTAGTTGCAAAAATCCCCTTCCTGATTTCACCATTTTGGGCCAATTCTTTTTCCTTTTATTCAAGTGACTTGTGTCCTAAATGGAAATTTATTGCAGCACCCTCAACTCCAAATTCTGACATATGATATGTATTCAGTAAACTATTGCTGATTGTGGATGTGACATAAGTATGGATTATGATAATTTTACTAGCAGTTGCTATTAATTTCTCTTTCCAATTCAAATTACAACCTATCTGTTGAAGACTCTTAACGATATGAATCAGGGTGCCTGACCTCCCCCATTCACTAGTGAGCCCTGAAAGGAGATAATGGGATAAGACTCAGCTCCCCAAGCATCAAAATGGGTCTTTAGTAAGGCAAGGATATTGTTCATCATGGGAAATGCTGACCTCAAACTCTCCTAGGTGTGGGTCTACTAAGCTTTCTCACCTTGTGCTTGGCAAATAGCATCTGGGAGTTGCTTCAGCAAATTATGCCGGCAATCAAGAACTTCCAGGTTAGGCATTGACCCCAAGGACACGGGCAGGTACTCCAGATGATTGTTCTCCACATACAGCTCTTTCAGACTCTGAAATGACACAACAGCGTACTATGATGATCTTTATCTTGATAAATGAATTAAAATAACCAAAATCACCTGTGAGTGACCATGCATACTCAGTGGAAAATCATGCACTGGAATAAAGGGAAAAACAAACTTGAAGAACCAACATCAAGGAATAAAATTATTATTTTGTGAGTAATGATTTAGTTTCCATTTATGCAGGGAAAAGAGAATGTGGAAAATTTGCCTTTCTAGAACTTTATGGAAACATAACATGCATTATTTAATGCATTTATCGTTTGCTTCCTTTCAATAACTAGTTATTCACAGCAGTTGCAACAGAATTATAATTGCTTCAACTATCAACCCAACATTATCTAAGTAGAAGTAGCCAAAATGCACTGATAATGGCTTTGGGTGTATTCAATTTAACTATTTTCAACTTTACTGAGCAGATTTGGTGTTTGCATTTCACCCTTTGATGGTGGTAAGACATGACAAGGAGTTGTTCTGTGAACGTAAGGTGGAGGAATGGGGAACTAGGAACAGGACTTCAATGTCATAGTGGGAATTATCTGTTATACATGCCATCTAGGTCAATTCCGTGACTTGGGGGTGTAAGGTAGTCTACATACTAATTAATTAATTAATCTATTTATTTATATTGGGGATTGAACCCACAGATGCTTTACCACTGAGATACAACCTTAGCCCTTTCTATTTTTTAATTCTGAGACAGGGTCTCTCTAAGATGCTGAGGTTGGCCTTGAACTTGCCATCCTCCTACCTTAGCCTCCAAAATCACTGGTATTATATACATGCTGTACCACACCATGCTACGTACTTTTTATTAAGAATGAAGTATCAGGTTTGAGTCCCACCGGAAGGCGCTCAAGATGCCACCAGTAGGACCCACATCTGGAGCAGCCCTGTTCAGGGCCAACCAGGGGAGGTTTCCTGCCTGGAGCATGCCCGCCTACCAGACACCCAGTGTTCCTGCTGGGCCTTTTTGAGTTCCACCAGAAGGTGCTCAGGACACCACCGGTAGGACCCCCGTCCGGAGCAGCCCTGCACAGGAACAACCAGCTATTAGAAACAATGATATTGCATCTATCGAAGGTAAACGGATGGCATTGGAAGAAATGCTGAGCAAAGTTAGTGAAACACAGAGAGTCAAGGGCCGAACGGTGTCCCTCATTTGTGGAGGCTGGACCTAAACCCAGGCTCAGGAGTAAAGTAGACAAACTCATGTTTTAGATCCATAGAACAAAAATGCAAAATGTTAATATTTATGAGATACAGTTGCAATATACTTCATAAAATATACAAACAAGCTATGCTGCATACCTGCATACAAAAACGTAAATGTTTAATCCCATTGTCAAACATTTTGAAGAATAACAAGAGATGATAGGAAGGGAGGAGAAGGGGAAATGTTGGAACTAAGATAAAGCAAGGTACATTCCAAGCAGTTATAAATATCACTGTATACACTATAGCCATATATATAAAAAATGTTCTTCATAGGCATAAGAATTATGTCACTATATTTGGGATTTTCAGGAACAATACAGGACCCAGAAAAAAGGCAAGGGATCAAGGGATGGGAGGAGGGAGGTAGAGGGATGTGGGGGAGATATTGAACAAATTATATTGCTGAATTGTGTGCATTTAGGAATATGTGACAACTAATCCGAACATTAGGTAAAACTATAATGCACTAATAAAAATAAATTTAAAAAAAAGAAGTAACAGAAACCAAAAAAAAGTCCTTCAAAGGATGAATATATAAACACATGGTAGTAAGCCTCCGTTTTAATAAAGTTATCTTGTTACTTTGGGAGGATTCGGCATAGAACTATGGACCCATCATCAGCATGAATATGGTACATCATGATTTGTTCATCTCCAAGCAGAGAGGGAGCTCACACTGCCCCTTAGAAGGCATCCTTCCTGCCAGAATGCAAGCTTCCAGTCATGTCGTTAATATGGTACTTTAACTTCAAAATAATAGTTTTCAGGGGGCTACTTATCAAAAATGAAAATTAATTAGAAAGAGGTATGACTCAATTTATACAAAGGGAATGTGACAAAACCCATAATGGAAAGACATACGCATGACATCCAATAGCAATCATCATGTTGTAGGGGTTGTTCAGTGACAGTGAAAACCTCAAAATGGAAAAATGACTGTCTGTTTGGAACTGAAAATCTGGTATAGATGATCCCATACCCAGCCTGTGGGGTATCTCATTTTACTTAGGCTCCTTATTTAGGGGTAAGTGGCCTGTGCTTCTCTCTTTATTTGGGGATGCTTACCTTCAGCTTCCCAATGTCTTCTGGCACATGGGTGAGCTTGGATCCCTGGTCTTGCCCAATATATAATTTCTCTAGAGACTCTAAAGAAAATATTTCCACTGGGAAGGAGGAGAATTCATTTCCTGATAGTCCAAGTATCTTCAGTTTTGAAAGAAAGCCCAACTCTGAAGGTAACTAGAAATATGCCAAAAAGATAAGTTTAAAATCAAGATTAATAGTCAGAAAATAAATTAGACTTTTGGTTTTGAGGCAGCTTGCTAAATGAAAAGTAGAGCAAGTTAACATCACCAATGGTGAAAATTTTGCACGTATGGTAGATTTACTTGTGGATTAAAGTCGGGAATTCCACCTTTTTTATTTTTCACTTTTATGCACTACTTGAAATTAGAACAATTGTAACTTGCTTTATTGCAAATTTATGAATTGTAGCATGGTAAATGCCTGACACTTTTAAAAGTACTAACATCGTGTAATATTGCAATGATAATATTCATAATTCAGTTACTGGGACTGATAAATTTAGTAATATGACTCAGCCTTCATCCTTTGCCTTTACTCTTTTTCTTTTCTTTTTTTTTTTTTTCTTTTGGACTGGGGATTGAACCCAGGGGCACTTTACCACTGAGCTATATCCCCTGACCTTTTTATTTTTTATTTGGAGACTGGGTCTCATTAAGTTGCGGCACCTGGCCTTGAACCTGTGATCCTCCTGCCTCAGCCTCCCAAGTCACTGGGTTTACAGGCATGTGCCATCACATCCAACCCTAAAGGCTTTAACTTTAGCAATTTTGAAACTTCATTTGAAATCTCACTTGGAAGCAATATGTGTTCATGCCATTTCCAATCGGAACATTCAGTGAAGACTATTATGTTCCTTTCTTTTCATGTTCTGCTTTCCAGTGAATACCAAAACTTGTATGCCCCCATATGGGCCCCAGGTAGGCATCTCCCAGATAGTCAAACTTTCAGGGTTGGAAGGCCGTAGCAAGACTCTCAATGCCACCCCCACAATACAGTGGTTGAATGTGTTCCATAACTAGCCATCCACCCTCAGTTACTTACCACCTCCTGGAAAGAAAAGCTCATTGACTTCAGTGAATACCTGCAAGCATTAGATTCCCTTCTTTTGTCGAGCCATATTCTGCATCACTATCATATTCACCAAGTGATCTTTATCTGGCCCTCTGGAACCATATGGAAAAGGTCTCATTCTTAAAATACACACGACATTAGGGCTGGAGCAGTGGCTCAGCCGTTACGGCACTTGCCTGGCATGTGCGAGTACACGAGTTCAAACCCCAGCACCACATACACAACCAAGTTTTGGAGCAACGAAGGCCACATGAAAAACTAACTAAAATTGATTCTTTCTCTCTCTCTCTCTCTCATTGTCCCTCTCTCTTAAAAAAAATACATAATGACATAATCACCCTATTGATTGCATCACAGATTTCCTGGTAGAAAGAAAAAAGTCCAGCTATGTATCTCATCTGCTTCTCATATATTCCTTTTTTAATTTTATTCCTGACCAGGAAATCCTTCCTTCTAGTTCCCACCCTTAGTCCTTGGGTATTCTTCCCACCCATTCCCTAATCTTCCACCCTGCTTTCCATTCTGGTTAGACCTCAGCTCAGTTCAGGCTTCCCCTCGCTCCCACCTCTACAGCTGGGTGGAAGAGACATCCTTGGCCAACAGGCCCCTCACAGTTGAAAAAAGAAAAAAAGAAAGAAAGCACACCAGACGACCAACTTACCTATAAAAGTTTCACACACCCGGAATCTTCCGGAAGACATTTTTCTTTTATGCCTATATGAGGTATGATCTAATTTTCCAAGGAATACTCTATTAAAATGTTTTCAGTTTTGTTTATTTATTTTTTATATAGATAAGTCACTCTCAGAGAAATTGATGTTGAAACTCTTCTCCTTAGGTATTTAGAAATTCTTCATCAGGCATTTAGTTCCCCCTTCCATACAAAGTATCTGCATGCCAGGTGAGTTAGCACATGCCTATAATCCTAGTTATCTGGGAGGCCGAGGCAGGAGGATAGAAAGTTCCAGACTAGCTTCAGCAGTCTCAAAATAAAAATTAAATTTTAAAAAATGGCTGGGGTGTGTCTCAGTGGTTAAGCACCTCTAGGTTTAATCACTGGTATCAGAAAAAAAATTAAAATGATGATAATAATAATAAAATTAAAAAGGGGCAGTGGCTCAGTGGTTATGGCACTTGCCTGGCATGCACAAGAACTTGAGTTCACACCCCAGCACCACATACACAACGAAGTGTTGGAGCAGCAAAAGCCACATGAAGAACTAAATAAAATTGATTCTCTCTCTTTCTGTCCATTTCTCTCTTTAAAAAAATAAAAATAAAAAGGACTGGGGATGTAACTCAGTGGTAAAACATCTCTGGGTTCAATCCTCAGTACAAAAAGGAAAAAAAATTTAAAAACAGAAAAGAAAAAGAAAGGAAATGTATTCAGTGTAATCCAAACCAATGGGAAAAGATTTTTCAGTCTAATCACTTTATCTCAAAGTAGTAATTTTACTCTTATTGCTATTTACTTAATTTGTAGTTTTGCTTTTCTTTTCCAAAGCACATTGGATGTTCAGGGAGTTTTTTTCAGGATGAAATATGTAGATTCAGTATAGTTGTATTAAAGTATAATGGAAATGGGGGCCGGAGCAGTGAGTCGGTGGTTACGGCGCTTGCCCGAGTACACGGGTTCAAGCCCCAGCACCACCACATACACAACACAGTATCAGAGCAATGAAAGTTACATGAAAAACTAAATAAAAATTATCTCTCTCTTTCTCTCTCTCACTGTCCCTCTCTCTCTCTTTTTAAAAGTGTAATGGAAATAAATCCAGAAGTGGAGCAATTCTGCAGAGCATCAATGGAGGTTGCGACTGCTGACACTATAACTGAGCTATACCATTTTGATGCTGAATACGTTGATTTGGTTTTCTCCCTTAATAGAAATATACTGTACCAAAGAAATCCATTAAATACACATTGAAATACCAGCTTGTTTTCATCCACTTAGGCAAGTAGAAGCTACTGGTCAGGCTTTCAAAGCCAGAAACCCAACAGCTGAAACATTGGGGTAGGAGAGATAAGAACCTGGTTTGAGGGTCCTGTGTCATTAAGTAGAAAAATGTGCTGGAGGTTATAGGAGGTATTAGCCTAAGAGGAAATTGAGAAAGACAAAAGCACAAAAAATACCATCAGAATAATGAAGGATATAAAGTAAAGTTACACAGAGATTTTTATGTTCAATATAATAATATTTATCATGTCTACATTGCAGTACAGTTTGATTTGTGGTAAAACTTGGTATTGAACAGGCTTATCTTTTTTAGCAAACAGTATGCGTGTGACTCTGACCTCTTAAAATTTCTCTCAAGAAAGGACTGGGTATCATTCATGACTTGATAGGGATTAAGTCAATGTGCTATCTTTCCCAAATGTTCTTCAAATTTCACTTCAACTGTGCAATAAAAGACTTGCCCACTAAAATAAATTTCTTATATAAATGGTTGAATAGGGGCTGGAGCGGTGGTTCAGATGTTGGAGCGCTTGCCTGTCAAGTGCAAAGACCTGAGTTTGAACCCCAGCGCCACATACACAACTGGGTGTTGGAGAAACATGAGTAAGATGAAAAAATAAGTAAAATTGGTTCTCCCTTTCTCTCTGTCACTCTCTCCCTCTTGCTCTTAAATAAATAAATGGTTGCATAGTGGAGAATTAGCTATGGGATCTTGAAAATCCTCCAAGGTGGTACTACCTCAGTAGAGATTAAGTCCCACATTTGCTTCCTAAATCTTCAGGTTACCATTAAAATGTCAGTTTTTCTATTTGTTTCTTAGAGACAGAGTGTGAGAAAAACAGAGTTTATTTTATTTTTCCATCTTTTCCCCCCTCCATTTAGTTGTGTATGTGGGGCTGGGATTGAACCCAGGTCCTTGCACATGCCAGGCAAACACTCTATGGCTGAGCTATCTCTCCAACCCCTCAAAATGTAGTTTTAAAACCCCATAGCAATTAGCGAAAAGTTATAAAAATTGCAAATTAAAGATATTTAAAATATAAATTTTAAGGCCCAGAATTTTTATAACATGGTGAACACATTATTCTGGTGCCATGACCAGGAAAAACAGACCTATTATTTGGTTCCAGTTTTTGATGTCCAAAATTTCCCTTTTCTTCCTCTAGAGTTGTTCTTTGCTTGGAATAACAACTCTCTTCTTTTTAATTTTCAAATATTAAGAAATAATAAAGAAACAAACACAAGCCCACTGTTTTAGTTGAAATATGGATGAAATATGAATATTAAATTTGAGCCCCAGGTGTGGTGGCACACACCTGTAATCTCTGCAGCTCAGGAGGCTAAGGCAGGAGGATCACAAGTTCAAAGCCAACTGGCCCTAAGCAACTAAGTGTGATCCTGTCTCGAAATAAAAAAAATAAAATTCCTGCTACCAAAAGTAAATAGATAAATAAATAAATAATAAAGTTGAGCTTCCCCATGATCCCTTCCCCATTTTGTTGACTACTTTTGTTTTCCCAGAGGTAGCTACCATTAAGAATTTAATATTTCTTAAAATCCATATTTTATACTTTTAGTACATATTTTATACTTCAAATACATATTGTGTATGTATGTGTATACATGCATATATATGGATATATATGTGTAGCTTTGTGTGATTTAATACTGTACATACAGATGGTATAACAAAGTTCTATAATTTTGGGGGGTTTTTTAGTAGATATTAAAATTTGAGATCCATCCACTTTGGCACGGATAGCTCCATTTCACTTAGAACACACTGTACAGCATTCCATTTTATGAATGGGCCACAGTTGATTTTCCCAGTGTGCTACTGACATTCAGATTGTCTCCTATACATCATGATTATCAGCAAAGCTATAATGACCAATTTGAACAAGTAAGCCTGCACACACGTGGGAGATTAGGATCGGATCTATTTGTGCATGTTCCCATGAATGGAAACATTAAAGCCTAAGGTGTATGTGTCTGAAAACCTGTTGTTTAAGGAAACTCTGTCAGGAAATGGTCTTTGTTATAGACCGTGGAGGCCGGCAGCTCTGGGTTGGATTTCCGGCTCTATCACTTACAGGCTGTGTGGCCTTGGACAAGTTACTTCAACTCCCTGTCATTTTCCTCTTGTACCACTAAAGACAAAAGATTGTCATGAGGATTAAACAAATTAACCAGTGTAAAATACTTAGCTTGGTAACTGGCACATACAAGTTCTGATTAAACCTTAGCTGCTACTTACGATCACCACTGCTATTTAGAGAAGAAAATATTACAAAGGACTCTCTTTTGGGATACATTTGGTACCACTGGATTTTGACCCATAAAAGTTCAGATTTGCTGTTTACACACACAACACACCAATTTAGGACAGGAAGGGCCCTGGAGAGGAGCACAGTGACAGCCAGAAAGAGTCAGTACCTGCCGTATTTTATTATCATCCATCGCCAGGATCTCCAGGTTCTTCAGCGCACAGATCAGCACCGGGAAGCGGTCCAGGTGGTTCTGGCTGAGATCCAGGAAGCGCAGGTTGACCAGCCGCTTGAAGGAGCGCCGCAGCGCCCGCAGACCCACGTCGCGCAGGTAGAGTAGGTGCAGCAAGGTCCACCTGCTCAGGAGGCGCGGCACCTTCTCCAGGCGGTTCCCGCTCAGCCCCACCTCCGTCATCTCCGTGAGCTCACCGAGGGTTTTTGGCATGGAGTGCAGGAGGTTGTGCGATAAATCGAGCACTGACATTTTGCTACACTCGCTCAGAGACTCGGGCAAAAAGGTCAGGTTGTTATTAGCCAAGTAGAACTTCTGGAGCCTCCTCAGATCCCCGATTTCCTCCGGGATGGCATTCAGTTTGTTCCCATCCAGGTCAATCACCTCCAGGTTGTAGAGCACGCAGAGCTCCCGCGGGAACTCCTTGAACTGGTTTTGCTTCAGGTAGATTTCTCTCAATTTGGTCTGGTTCACTATTTCCTTGGGCAGAGATTCCAGGTGGTTTCCAGCCAGTCCGAGCAGCTCGAGATGATGAAGGCTTTTGCAGATCAAGATGGGAATCTCCCGCAGGTCTGCGCGGTAGAGCCGCAGCTCGCGCAGGGAGCGGAGCCAGCTGATGACTGGGAGCGAAGCGGAGAGGAGCGGGTTGTAGCTGAGGTCCAGGCCCTCCAGGTTGCTCAGCGCCCCCAGCTCTGGGCATAGGTTCCTCAGGTTGTTATTGTTCAGGTAGAGGATCCTGATGTTCTTTAAATGCTGAATGTCCTTGGGAATTGCTTCAATTCGGTTATTTTCCAAATGCACTTCTTCTAATTCCTTTAATGCCAGGATCTCCAGTGGAATGGCAGTCAAGTTTTGATTGGAAGCATCAACGAAGTATGTCCTATCTGTGACCTGGGGTGAATCATTTTTCTGAAGAACTTTTGGTAAATGTTCTTCTAATTTCAGTGTGTCCTTTGAAATTATTTTGAGGGTAAGTTCAAACATTCCAAATCCAAAGTACTATACAAAGAAAAAATAAATATCAGAAATCCCCAGTCAACAGATTTGCTATTCCTAAGAAAAAAAAAATTTAAGATCCGGCTGATTAAATTTAGTACTTGAAATTATGATGCGACCTAAAATTTAGATTTTTGTGTTTCTTGTAGGATAAGAATTTAAAGTGTAGGCTCTTCTTTCTCCTAACAGGCTGGCTCACATTTAAAAAATAAAGAAAAAGAAGATTGTCTAATTTCAGTTTCTAAAAATGCTTATTTTGATTCTGTTTTCAGGTAGGAATGTAGAAGTTTGCAAAATATCATTGCTGACATCTTAACACAGAAAATAGGAATGGGATAGTATTTTAAAATATTATCATTTTTCTTAAAGCCACTAACTAGAGAGTTGTAGGTCAAAGACAGCTAAAAGAATGAAATTCTAGACATGGACCAGCTATTTCTACATAAGTAAAGACCAGTGATTGGCCCTTTCATGCCTGGCAGCATTTTCATGCGTGGGCCTGGTGGGCAGCGAGGAACTTGTGGAAGAAGGAGAGCTTGCTGAACTTCTACCAGCCCTGTATGGGTTGGCATAGGGGATTGGAATCTGGAGTCATCTCAGGTGTAGAATCAGCTCTTCCACTGGGCAAGTCTACCCCATTAGACTTTGGATGACTAAATGGCCACAGGGAAAGTTGCAGGCTGGATTGAAAAGCAGAGGGATTTTGTAGATCTCATGTTTTAGATCCCTAAGCCTGGCTGGAGGGATGGACTTAAAACCCTGTGCAATATTTTTAAATTGCAGTGGCTAGAATCAAAGCTGCAAACCAGAGATTCAAAACCTAAACAAATGGAAATATAAATCTTGTCTGTGAATTAGAATATGCAATAACGTTAAAATGTCAATAATCCCCCAACTTAATCCATAGTTTCAATGTAATCCCAATCAAAATCTCAGCAATTTCTTTTCCTTCTTGGTAGAAGTTGACAAGCATTTTGTGTGGGAAATTCTTCCTGATTTTTCTCAGAAAGCAAGAGATAAAAACTGTGAAAGATGGCCTCCCTAAACTAGGAGAAAGGCAACCATTCTTCAATGGGAGTCATAGCTGAGAGAAATCTGTACAGATAGACCTTGCTAAAAATAATTCCCAGCAGAATGTGAGCCATCAAGGAGGTTGAGGTAGGAGGATTGCAAGTTTGAGGCCAGTCTTAGCAACTTATTGAGGCCCTAAAAAGTTTAGTGAGACCCTATCTCAAAATAAAAAAATAAAAAGCTCTGGGATGTGACTTAGTGGTTAAGGACCCCTGGATTCAACATCTGGTGCCAAAACAAAACAAAAACAAAAGAATCCTATCTTCTTTCAGCCTCCCCACAGAATTTAGTTACTTTTCTAGAATTGCCTCTCTTTGTTTAACATAATCTAAATGCATGTGGGTTTTGCCACTTCTTTGGGTCTACATTTCTTATGAGGGCTCCCATGTCATATAAAAGGTATCTTGTTTATATGATTTTCTCCTGCTTATCTATTATATTTCTATTTAATTCTCAGGTCCACACAGGGATCCTGGTCCTGGTAAGGTAAAGTCTTGCCTGATAGGGTAAAATCTTGCCTATCTTATAGTAACACTATCCTTTTCTTTGATTAAGACAAACTTAAGAAAAAAAACAAATAAACTTCTGGGAAACAGAAATTTCATCCCTTGAGATGAAGTTCAATATAAGTTGAAGGTGACATCTTGTTATAAGTAAGCAAGTTAGATTTTTTTGCAGGGAATGAAAAGAATCCCGAAGTTTCAGTCAATCATAAAGGTAAAGTCTGGAATTTTTAGATCCTTGATATTTTCTCCTTAAGAGAAATAGGAGGGAAAAAAATCTTATAATGAACTTTGAAATAGTCCTAGAGTTCTCGAAGCTGGAATCCAGTAGCCCTATCGTTTTGAAAATCTATGATAAATTACCTAAAGGAAAAAAAAGTCCTTAGCAGAATATCCCTTTGCCAGAATTGTTAGCCTTGGTGTTGAGAAATGTACCACCATCTCCATGACACCAAATTATTCATCTAAACAGCTTCTCGGGACTTATTTCCTTTACATAGACTCAAAAGTGGAATTTTATCTATTTTCAAGAATGTCTCTACTCTTCATTCCCTACCCACACCATCTCTCTTATAATTCACAGGCAAAACCTTATTTATTTACTTTTAAAAGTACTTTTTAGTATTTCAGTGGAGCATGGTGGCACATCCCAACAGCTCAGGAGCAGGAGGATGGCAAGTTCAAAGCCAGCCTCAGGAATTTAGCAAGGCCCTAAGCAACTTAGTGAGACACTGTTTCAAAATTTAAATAAATAAATAAATAGGGATAGAGACATGGCTCAGTGGTTAAGTACACCTGGATTCAATTCCTGGTACCAAAAAAAATTGGTATTTCAAACTTACCTTACTTAATGAGCAAGAAGGTATTGGGTATTATTCTACTACCATACTTTCCCATCTCATCAGAAAATAAGAATATAGAGTTTTCATATGAATCCCTTACACCCATTGGCCAAAACATTTTTAAGTTAACAAGGTACTAATTTTGCCACCCAAACAACATGTAATTCAGATACTCCTCAGAAAATTCAATGTCAGAAATTTCAACCAGAAGTTTACCCTGTTCAAGCACTTGATAGCAACATAGTTTAGCTGTCTGATAGAAAAAATAGCTGATGGATATGTTAAGTATGAGTTCCCCTGGATTCTTTGAGTTCTGTCTCCAAACTATCAGAAAACATACTTAGACCATATTGAAACTTGTCTGTCAATGGCAAACTTCCTTGTTTCTAAAAACTGGCCAAGTTGGTTTTTTTTGGACACTTGTACAGAACCTTAAAACTTGAATTAAAATTACTTTGACAGCCTAGTGGAACCAAAAGTTTTCATTGAGTGGAATACAAATAACCAGAACAGGACTTTGCAGAGCTAGATTAGGAAAGGGTGCTGACATCAAGAGTTGCAGGACAGCAACTGGAGCAGTGGCTCAGTAGTTACTGTGCTTGCCTGGCAAGCGCGAGAACCATGGGTTTGAACCCCAGCACCACGTACACAACATGTCGGAGCAACAGAAGCTGCATGAAAAACTTAAATAAAATTGATTCTCTTTTTCTCTCACTGTCCCTCTTTCTATAAAAAAAGAAAAAAGAGTTGCAGGACAGAAAAAGGAAGAGACTGAAAATGAAGTCCCCACCTGGTCCTGTTTTTGGTGCATAGTTCCTTACCCCACACTGCTTAAATTCCTTTGCTTCAGCCTAGAGAGGAGACTGATTTGATCATGCCTCCTGTCTCTTTGACAATAAAACTCTTTTTGCAAAAAGAAAAAGAAAAAGAATACAGAAAAAAATAACTGGTGCCATAGTATTGGCTTCTATGTGCTTTGGGCAGCAAGCTTTTTCTCTGTATCAGTATTATCTGTATCAGTATTTCCTGAACAAATGACATCTTTAAATTATGATTAAATGCCACAATTTTGTTTTGTGAAATTGAGTTAAGTCAAAAGAAGTAATCATTTAAAAAATGCTTCTAGATCTACTAAGAAATAATGAAAGACATTGTTTATTAAGTTACTTATATAAAAATATTTACTAAACCTTCCTAGGATAAACAGCCAGTAAAAGGCAAAATGCTGCTCTTTATTGACACATGGATTATCTTTTGTTCTGATTTCTAGAAAGTTCAGATTCAAAATATACCTCCACTCTGGAATCTGGCATTTAAACATTCAGCAAACCCACCCAAGTTTCCTTTAAGTCAGTTCAATAATATCTTCCCCATCAGTGATTCTTAAGAGGAGGGAACTTTTCTGACTACATAACGCCCCCTCCACCTGGGAGTCACTAGTGTAAGGAGAAATGAATGGATGGAAATGAGTTGTATATGTGGTCAGTGTCCTTTTGAACATCCTATTTGGCATGCATTTTGACATTGCAGGCATTAGTTCTGTATAAATACTCTGTCGTTTTTGCTTTGTTTTGCTGAGGCTAAGAGGAAAAATAGCGCTATAGGTGCTGCATGGTCAAGGCAGCTCCTTTTCTGTTTTGTTTATTAGTCACTTGTATATGATGGAATAAGAGAAAGTTCATGGAAGGGTTAACATATGAGGATGAAGCCATAGTCATGGGACAAAACTCTCAGGGACCCCTGAGAGCTTAGACCATAACGGGAACACCTGCGGTCTAACTCCCATGTGAAGATAGCAATATTAAACAAAGTAGGAGTTCATAGTCAGGTGAAGGATGTAGGACATCTGGACAGAAGAAAGATGGAGATGTTATACAACTTGGAGTTTATGATTAGGTGAAGACAGAGAACCTTAGAAGCAGAGATGCAGAACATCTGGAGAAGAAAGATAATAGTTTTACATAAATTGGATATCACAAAGTACTCACTGCAAATGTTATTTTAAGATGTATTATAGCTTGCTGAACTGTAAACTATCACAGCTGAATTGTAAACTATCACAAGAAATAAATAGCTGCACAGAGTGTCACTGGCACTCTTGTGTGGTCTTGCCTTGAGTCCCCTGGTTTCCTGCCTCTGTTCTTTGGCAGTATCTAAGAGGTGATCATGAGCACTTCTCACAGTCACTCTGTAGAACTAAAAAAGTCTGATTTCACGCTTCTTGTTTCCTTGTAAAAGTATTCCTCCCTTCCCCCTGGAGCAGCATCCTCACTTTCTTAATTGTGAACACTGTAAGGGAGGGAGGGAAGAGCACATGGACCTGGACTCACATTTGCTTTAAAATTCCAAGTTGCCTCTTAACTTTTTTGGGAGCACATGGTATAACTCGTCTCATTGCTTGCTTTCTATTATCAGGTTTCACCTGGAGAAAGGACATTTCAAGTGATGCTCTAAAGCCTACAGGTCAGCAAGGACTGTCGACCACACTTTCCTAACAGTGGGGTGCTGGTTTTGGAATTTCCCCAGTGGGGTAGTATGAAGAAGGGAAGACTCAGATGTTCAGTTTTTCTCCCTTTAATTGTGTGTGTGTGTATGCGCGCGCGCGCGCGTGTGTTTCTGGGGTTAGACTCAGGGTCTCCCATGCACTAGTCAAGTGTTCTACCCTTATCTGTGTTTATAAGCAGCATGTTGTCACTTTGTGTGTTTTCCTCCCCTTTATCACCCACAGGGAATCTAATCGCTCCAGCTCTACTTGCCCCCGCCATCTCCTTCACTCTGTGTCAACTTCCAAATAAAAGATCTTTCGTTTTTTCTACCTTATTTCCCTTCCACACTCAAAAGTACCATATCCTGACCGTGCAACCTAGTAACATCACTGGGTTTTATCCCCTGAGAGTGGAGCGTTAAGACTCCCACCCTAACCAAGGTCTCTCTTGAGTTGCTGTTGTTGCCTCTGACTGGGTTTCCCGGGTAGGTCCCGTCAGATCCACATCCATCGCTTGCGATCTGAGGGCTCCCAGCTCCCTGTCCCTTAATAGTTGGCGCTCCTATCCCATCACAGTCGTGCTCCTCGGAAGATGCTCCCCACTTTTTGTACTGATCTGAGCACACCCAAAGTACCTGCGCCTCTGCCGGACGTACCACGCAGCTGCTCCCTCTGACAGGTTCTCTGGCTAGTCCGGTTGTCACCTCCTCCGTAAAGTCCTCTTTGATGGCCCCGCCCTTCCACAAAAACCTTTATGTTCCCAAAGCCCCACGCCCTTAACGCGTGCTGATGCATCAGTTTCCGGAGCTTGGTCCCGCAGACCTGTGCACATTTTGCGCGTGAGGGCTGTGTCATAATCGCCTCTAGCCTGGCCCCTAGCCCTGCATCCGAGAACTCCTCCTGCAGAGGAGCCGGGACGCCCTCCTCTGTGTGTCTTCAGCCCGGGCTGGCCAGCCTCCTTACAACCGGCGGTCGCCGGCTGCCGATCAGAGCCTCCCGGCCAACGCGAGTGGGCAAGGAGCGCGCAGTGGGCGGGACCTTGGGCTCCGGGCTTGAGTCTTGGCCCCGCCCCATTCCCCTTGGGGCGCCGCGGATGGCCTGGGCGGAGCGCGGCGCGGCGCGCAATTGCCATGGCAGCACCGCAGGCGCCGCAGGCCTCGGCTGAACGTACCTGTTGGAGCCACCTGCCCGAGGCCGTCGCTGAAGCGTTAAAGACCCCCGCCGCGGTCGAGCACCCAGCCTCCACCTCAGTCTCGGTCCCAGCGGGCGAGAACGGTGAGGGGGGCGCCCGCTGGCCCGGTCGGAACGCGCGAGGGTTGGCGGGGTCCCACTGGCTGTTTCCTCGAGACGGCGCGGCGGGAGGATGCCCTTGGGACCCCAGATTTGCTGAGCAGAAGGGGATCCCAGGGCGCCGTGCGGTGCCGGTCGCTTTGCGGCTCTCAAGATCTCGGGGAAGGTGTGCGCCTGGGGGAGTCTCCGCCCGCTCTCTGTGGAAGCCAGAGTTCAGACCCCAGATGAGCAAGAGCACCTCGAGACCGTTCCGACTTTGTACTTCCAGTCCTCCTTCGTTTAACAGATAAAGCTTAGCCTGAGTTACACCCCTCCCCAATTTCTCTTTGGATGCTGATTTGGGTTATTTATTTAGTTTTGATTCTAGGGACTGAACCTGGAGTGCTTTAACCAATCCCTTTAATTTTTTTTTTTTATTCTCAGTCAGGATCTCGCTAAATTGCAGTGGTTGGCCTCAAACTTGCTATCCCTGTCTTAGCCTTTCCAGTAACTGGCAGTGAAAGAAGAAAAGAGATTTAGTTTTTCAGGAAGCCTTCATTGCTCCAACACTTAGTTGTACATGTGGTGCTGGGGTTTGAACTGAGGTCCTCGCGCGTGCCAGGCAAGCACCATAACCGCTGAGCCACCGCTCCAGCCCTAACTGGGCGTATTTTAAAGTGTGGAACTCTGGATAAGGATCCTTAATCCTCTTTGCACATGGGAAATGACATTGTTATGCTCTGCCCTTAGCATAAGAGGAAATTTAAGCTCCAAGAATTTAATTTGCTCAAAGTTATACACCAGAGATTATGGATATGGCTACCAAATCTGACTCCAACCCTTGAATTTCGCAGTAAGTACCTGCTCCAGTTTAAAAGAGTATCTTTTGGAGGGAGGTGCCTCCAAAATAAGTAGGCTCCTTCTTTGGAAATCTCAAAATGTCTGCCAGAAGTGTGGATGAAAAAAGGAAACTTGGATTAGATTCTTGACATTTCCTGTGTAACTGATTGTTTCCTAGCTTTTACTGTACAGTTTACAATTTGAAGACTGATTCAATATTTTCCCTAATATGAATATAGTATAGGAAGCCAATTATTGGCACCATAAAATCCCAAAATATAACATAAAGGTGAATTTTAAACCAAAAGACTAACAGCTTTAAAACACTTAAATCTGTAGCTAACTAATTAAATAAGAATATTCTTGTAACCATTTTAAAACTATATTTAGCTTATAATCAAAGATTCCTTTATGCCTAGAAACCAGTCCTAAATCTGATGTATTTATGGTGTGCTGGGGACCATGGTGGGGCTAGCTAGCAGGCAGATAAGCCCAGTGAGAGCCCAGCTCCAACTCCTGTTTTGAATCTGTTGTACTTTCTTTCTTGGCCAGAATGCTTAAAGCAGCGTTTTCTAAATTGCATTCCCAGTGAGCCCTGGTACCATAAGTCTGGGAAATGCAGCATTCTTATTCTCTCTCCCTTCCCAGCTCAACAATTTGAAGAATTTTTATTCACCTGAATATCCATGTCCTGAGAAGTGTTGCAGATAGGGCTCTGTTTAGCTTTGCTTAATTCAGCACTTCTCAAAACTTATTTGACAACAAAACCCATTTTCTTTGGAACAATTTTTATGTCTTGTAGAACATTAATATTCCAAGTTCAAGGTCTGCTGCAAAAAAAGAAAAAACATTAATGTCCCACAAAACAGTTTGGGAAATATTATGTAAAATTATTTAAATATATGAAAATTTCTTAAAATAGATGATTATTTCCTAAAATAGGGTTTGATTATGGACATTCATCCACATGACAGATACTATGCTGACATTAAAAATTTTTCAGAGAGGGACTGGAGTGGTGGCTTGGCGGTTACGGTGCTTACTTGGCATGTGCAAATTTCAGGGTTCAAACCCCAGCACCACGTACACTACAAAGTGTTGGATCAAGAAAAGCCACATGAAAAACTAAATAAAACTGATTCCCTCTCTCTCTCTCTTGCTGTCCCTCTCTCTTTTCAAAAAAATTATTTTTCAGAGACTATCTAATGACATGGGAAAACTGCTTATAATATAGTATGAAAAATGATATAAAATTATTTCCAAAGATTCAAATTTTATTTAAAAGATATATATGTATACACATATATGGAATCTGTTGTACTTACTCATGGATATGGAAAATTACCAGAAATCACTCATGTGAGCCAGACAGCAAACCCTCTTCTCACTGTTTCAAAATCTACTGACTAGGGCCCTTATCAGAAAAGTCACCCTCTACCAAAACTCCTGTTTTAACCAGAAAACTCGAACCTGGAACCTTGGCACCCTCCCCACTCATTCCCTCTATACCTACCCCAGGCCTAAGCAGCAGGTGGGTCCCAGACTCCACTGGGCCCCCCTCCGCAGGTTTCTCCTGAATAAACCTGTGTTACTGTTGAGCTGATGCTCTCTTCTGTTTCCTTCATTCATCCCTTTCCTTACACTTGCTTCATTTATATTTACATATGTACCTAATGTGGCACAATGGGAAGAGTCTTTGGAGTCAGTTTGATTTTGCACACTGTCTTTATTAAGGTTCTTGACTTTGCATGAAATATTTAATTTCTCTGGACATCATTTTCCTCAGCTACACATAATAGAGGTAGTTCTTCCTGTATATCATTTCCAAGTTAGGGTGCTGACTTGTGCCAGTGTCTGCCCAACTTCGGTGGGTGTGTCCATGGCCCACATAGAATTAAGTATTCTTTATAAAGAATATCAGCATTTTTATTCTCTCTCCCATTCCTTTTATTTCTCTCTTCCTCTTATTTCTTAGTTCTCCTTTTCTTGCCCACCACACATACCCACCTTTGAAGGAAGTATTGTTGAGAAAAAAATCTTCTGGAATAATTTATATGTGATAACAGATGCATTTATTTTTCAGAAGATCCAGAATCTAGTGGTGGTCTCCAGGAACATTATCACAGTCTGTGTTTGGAAAGATCCCAGAAAATTAATCCTTTTATATTGCATGTACTCCGAGGAGTGGATGAAGATGTTAAAAGTGGGTAAGGAAGAAAAATATTTGATCACATTAGTAGTACTCACTAATTCTCCTCTATGTGAAAGCCTGGGCTGCTCAGTGATTTTATAGCCATTTGAAAATGCTGGATAAAATGGACATATCTTTTGATTCAGATGAATAAGTAGATGAGTGACACTTAGTAGGTCTTAGAGGTAGTGGAGGACACAGGGAAGAGTATTAACCAGCAGTACTCAAGTCAGGACTCCAGATTCCCTTTAACTCCTATGAGCTGGTGTATTTAGGCAAATCATCAAAGTTTTCAATCATACGTAAAGTAGGGATACTTTGTGTGTATGTGAGAGAAATTAAGTTATAAAAAATACAGTAAAATACTTGCAAAGGCTATAGAATGTCTAGTAGTTTTCATTTACCTGATGTAAGTATACCATATACTTGTAAGTAAGTCTACTACATAGTGCCAGTTATATATTATCTGTGATGTTACTATTCATACATGAAGAAAATACTTTTCTTTACTGGGTTTCTTTATATTTCAAAATCTTGTCCCCATTTTTGTTGTCATTGTTTGTTTTGTTTTGGCATTTTAACAGATTAGAGAAAGGAATCACCTTAAATATTGCTGGTAACAATCGATTAATCCCAGTAGAAAGAGTAACAGATGAAGATTTTTGGATTCTTTCCAAAGTTTTACAAGATCAACCATGTATCAATGGTATGTTTGATTAAGAATCGGTACCTCCTGATCTTAAGTGTTCTTTGTAAGGAATATCAGTTTCTATTCATCTGTATCCTGCAGGTTTGGATGTGAGATATAATGTTCTAAGCGATGTTGGTGCGTACTATGCTGCAAAACTACTTCAGGTATTATCTGACTACAGAATATTCTTAGTTCTGTTTACAGTGAAACCACTTAGTCTAATAGCATATGTGCAAACACTAGTTATGCAGAATGTCAAGGTCCTGACTCTGAGCTGTGTTTATAACACTTGCGATACACGGAAATCACTTATTTTAGTCTTAGTAGAGCTGGTACTCAGAGCCTGAGTCATCTTTGGCACACTTGTATATCATAGTTAGATACATAAAGCATGTCCATGCTTTGAGTTGCTGGTAAAGATGGACATAGTCATTTTCTTTCACTTACACTGCAGGTACATTGCTTAATGGGAATGGTGATTTTCTTTTTCTTTAAAGAAAATTCCAGCCTTTGCTGGAATTCAGTTTTTCAGGTTATAAAGGTTTTCTTTGATGGTAAATGTTTTAATTAAAGTGTATATATGATTGATTTCCCATAATACATGTATAACAGCTTCTTTTCTCTCATAGACAAAGTATCTCATTTATTTAAATCTTATGTTTAATGATATTGGACCTGAAGGTGGAGAATTGATTGCTAAAGCACTTCATGTAAGCATTTTTATACCTCAAACTAACATACTATTTGTGAATTTTAAGTATGATAGCTTGGAAACAACAGAATTAAATGTTAATGTGAAATTATATTATTTAATTATTGTAGGAATTTATACTTTTATTGCACTTCAGTTTATTAAAGCATAGACATTACATGAACACTTTTGGACCCATTTAAAAATAGCTTTATCGGGCTGGAGCGATGGCTCGGTGGTTATGGTGCTTGCCCGGCATGTGTGAGTACACGAGTTCAAACCCCAGCACCCGTGTACACAACTCAGTGCCTGAGCAATGAAAGCCATGTGAAAAACTCAATAAAAATTGATTTAAAAAAGCTTTATCAAGATATATTACATATATGAATTTACCTTTTTAAAGTCTTCAGTTCAGTGGAAGTTTTTAAAGTGTACTTACAGAGTTGTCCAACCATCATCATTATTCACTATTTTTAGAACATTTTCATCACCCACGAAAGAAACTCAGTACCTATTAGCAATCCCTCATCATTCTTCCCTCCTCATACTCTCCAGCCCCTGGCAGCTATTAATCTACTTATTACATGTACATTTCCCTACTCTGAACATTTTATATAAATGGAATCCTTTTGACTGCCTTAATGTTTTCAGGTTTCATCCATGTGGTGACATGCTTCATCTGTTTTTATTAAGTAATATCCATTGCATGACTGTATCACATTGTGGACGTTTGGGTTTTAACTCTCTGGCTACCATGAATAGTGCTGCTGTGGACAGTTGAATCTTTTTGTGTGGACATATGTTTTCAGTTTGGAGTGTGTGTACCTAGGAGTGGGATTGCTGGTTCACATGATGTCACATTTTGAGGAATTGCCAATTGTTTTCCAAAATGGCTGTACCTTTAATAGTCCTACCACCAATGTATGAGAATTTCACTTTCTCCACATCTTCACCAGCACTTATTATTGCCATTCTAATTTAAACCATCCTCGTGAGTGTAAAAAAATGTTTCTGTTTTTTTGACTTAACTTTCCCTAATGAATAATAATGTTGAGCATCTTTTCACGTGCTTAAGGTTCTTTTGTATTTTCTCCTTTGGAGAAATGTCTGTTCAGACCCTTCGCCCTTTTTAGATTGGGTTTTGTTTGTTTTGAGATGAGGGCTCATCATGTTACTCAGGTTGGTCTTTTTTCCTCTTTGTGGCACTGAGGATTAAACAACCCAGGGCTTACACATGTGCATGTTACACAAGTGCTCTACAACTGAGCGCTATCCTCAGTCTCTCTGGTTGGACTTGAACTCCTGGGCTAAAAAGATCCTCCCACCTCAAGCCTCCCAAGTAGCTGGGACTACAGGGGCTTGCCCTGCAACTGGTGGGTTGTCTTTTTTGAATTGTAAGAGTTCTTTATATACTCTCGAGGTCCTTTTTAGACGTGGTCCTCAAGTTATTTTCTCTCATTCTGTAAGTTGTCTTTTAACTTGATGTTCTTTGACACTAAGATCTTTTAGTTTGGATGAACCCAAATTTTATTTTGTTGCTTCTCTTTTGGTGTTATCTAAGAATGCTTTGCCTAACCCAAGGACATAAAGACTACGTGTTTATTTTCTAAGATTTTTGTAGTTTTAGCTCTTTCATTTAGTTCTTGCATCCATTTTGAACTAATTTTCCTTTATGCTCTGAGGTGAGCCTCTAGTGTCATTCTTTTATATGGTGCATATCAATTTGTCCTATCTCATTTGTTAAGAAAATGGTTCTTGGGGCTGGAGCGGTGGCTCAGTGGTTTCGGCGCTTGCCTGGCAAGCACAAGGACGCAGGTTCAAACCCCAGCACCACGTACACAACTAAGTGTTGGAGCAACTAAGGCCATGTGAAAAACTAAATAAAGTTGTTTCTCTCTCTCGCTGTCCCTCTCTCTTAAAAAAAAAAAAGAAAATGGTTCTTTACCCCCATTGAATTATCTGGACACCTTTGTAAAAAAAAATGTTGAATGTAAATGTGAGGGTTTACTTCTGTAGTATTCTATTCTATTAAATTATTTTGTCTTTATGCCAGTACCATACTATCCTGATTATGCTTTTTGCAGTAAGTTTTGAAGTTAGGAAGTGTGAGTCCTCTAACTTTACTAATTTGGTTCTTCTAGGTCCCTTGTATTTTCACACACATTTTATCAATTTCTGTAAGAAAATCAGCTGGGATTTTGATTGGAATTGTGTTAAATCTATAAAACAATTTTGTGGATTATTGCCATTTTAACGATATTAAGTCTTCCAAACTATGAACATAGAATATGTTCCATTTAATTTCTTTCAGTTGTGTTTTACAGTTTTTAATGTGCAAGTCTTGCTGTTCCTTTGTTAAATTTATTAGTATTTTATTCTTTTTATGTTACTGAAAATGGAATTGTTTTTATAACTTCATTTTTGAGTTGTTCATTGTTAGAGTATAGAAATACAACTGATTTTTGTATTTTTTTGTATAAAGTGGGACAGAAAAAGAGAGAGAGAATCAATTTTGCTTAGTTTTTCATCTGTTTTTTGTTACTCAGACACTTAGTTGTGTCTGTGGTGCTGGGGTTTGAACCAGGGTTCTCATGCATGCCAGGCAACAGCCATAACTGCTGAGCCACCACACCAACCCCTGATTTTTGTATCTGATCATATACCCTACTCTTGCTGAACTTATTAGTTCTAACTGCATTTTTGGGGGGTGAATTCCTTAGGAATTTTCATATTCAGTGCAAGATCATGTCATATACAAACGGTTTTTCCAATTCGGATTTTTTTCTTTCTTTTCTTTTTTCCTTATTTCTCCGGCTAGAACTTCCAGTACAGTATTAAATAAATAGAAGTGGTCAGCGCAGACAGAATAGTTGTCTTCTTCCTGGTTTTAAGGGGATTTGAATTCATTTGAAGGATAATTGTTTATACTATATGCCTTAATATAAATTCATTAGAATGATGAAATGTCTATAATTTTGTTATTTATCAAGAGTAGAGTAAGAGATAGAATTAAATCTTGCAAATTTCTGAGAAATTACTTTAAAAAGGGGGCCAGGGTGTAGCACTGCAAAAAAAAATAAAAGTGATGGTTGAATGGGAAACGATTGCTTAATGGATATAGGACTACCTGCAGGAGTGATGAAAATGTTTTGGAACTAGCTACAAATGATGGCTACACAACTTTGGGACTATAGTAAATGCCACTGAGTTGCACACTTTAAAATGGTTGATTTTATATTATGTGGCTTTCACTTTTATAAAAGTGGTACCGTTTTAAGAACAACTTTATAGATTTCCCAATGAAATAAAAGTTTATTAAAATTTTTTATTTACTGGCTATTGACTGAGCTTCTATTTCTTGATCATTCTTTGTACTAAACTAGTAGATTTTTATCTATTATGGAAAATTTAAGGACTATCCTCGTGAATGAGAATAGATAATGAAGTGAACAGGTAGTCAGGATGTTGGGCCCCATCTGGAAGCTAGTTAGCAAAGAGAGATTAATGAACATCCTTAAGGCTTTAAAAAACAAGACTATGGGTCCACCTGTGGGACCAGCTCCTTATTCTCAGAGGCTGGTGCGGGCGAACACAAATGGGAAGGATCTGGTGCTCATTTTCAATGCCTGTTAATTGATCCCCACACCCAGGACCAATATATCCTGCTCTCAGGTCCCTCTCTGTGTTGAGGACGTTCTGTTTCTTTTTTCTCTAAGTAAATTCTACTGTTTTTACCCTTTTCTTCTGTGACTGTCTGTGGATTTTATTTTTCAAATTCATGAGACAAGAACCCAGAAGAAAATTGCTCCTGAGTTACAGGTATAGCTGTTAACATTAAAACAAGCTATTTTTGCCTGCAGAGATCTACAGCCAACTCAAATCCCATTAGCCAGTGGACTTTATTCATCATCTTAAAACTCCGTTTCAATGGTCTCTTTGAAAATTTCATTTGTCTGTAAATGGTAATATGGTCTCTCCTAACTCATTTAATTTAGAGAATTCCATAGATTAAAGAGTTAAAATAACTAGTCCAGTGTGGTGGAGCCTATCTGTAATCCCAGTGACTCAGGAGGCTGAAGCAGGAGGATCACAAGTTCAAAGCCAGCCTCAACAACTTAGCGAGGCCCAAAGCAGTTTAGCAAGACTCTGTCTCAAAATAAACAATAAAAAGGACTGAGAATGTAGCTCAGTGGTTAAACATCCCTGGGTTCAATCCCTAGAACTAAAAAAATAAAAGTTAAATAACTAACTTTTGATTCTTTTCCTTTTCAGAAGAATACAACTTTGAAATACCTACGGATGACTGGAAATAAGATTGAAAATAAAGGTGGAATGTTTTTTGCCGCAATGCTGCAAATTAATTCATCCTTGGAGAAATTAGATCTGGGTGATTGTGATCTGGTGAGTAAATTGGTTATGAGAAAATCACCAATATAGTGGGTTTTTCTCCCAAGAAATCAGCAAAGAGAAATGTTCAAGAAACCAGTCAAATGACAGTCTGATGAATGGTTAATCTTGCCCCTAATATCTAATATCAGTGAAAAGGTGGGCGTTTTTCCTTGACATAATAATTCAGTCTGTGAATAAAATCAGATTATAGAAAATATGCAGAATAATAAAAATATTCCTAAACTCTGATCCATAGCTCATCTTAACCTCTAAGGGATTTATATATATATATATTTAAGAGAGAGGGACAGTGAGAGAGAGAGAGAAAGAGAATCAATTTTTATTTAGTTTTTCATGTGGCTTTCATTGCTCTGACACTTCATTATGTCCTGGGTGCTAGGGTTTGAACCCACATCCTCCAACATGCCAGACAGGCACTATAACCACTGAGTTACCACTCCAGCCCCTGTAAGGGATTTTTAAAGAAAACAATCATGTTCATTTTAATTAAACAAATACTAGTTCAGTAGTATAATATAAATTCCTGCACTTTGAAAATATATATTATGCCATAAAAATCTTAAAATGATGCTAAAAAATACCAAAAAAAAATTTTAAATGCTTTAAAATCTTGAGGGTATAGGAACCTGTTGTAAAGCCTCAGATTAATGCCAAATCTTTGGAACACAAGCACAGTAAAATGGGCCAGGATGCTCTCTGGGGTAATAGGTTCTAAATAGTTCTGGAAAAGCATTAATTCACTGTTTATTGCTGACACATAGCAGTCACTGTGCTGGATGCTACAACAATGAATTAGAGATGACCTCTGCCCTTACGGAGCTTATATTTTAATTGGTAAAACATCAGTGAAGAAATAGACCAAAGTGCTGTAAAATGACCAACTACTATGATAAGAGGGAGGAGTTAATTCTGCTTCCTGAGATGATTGCCTGAGGTGTGAGGAGGTAATATTCAGGAGTCATGAGGATGTGGACAACTGTCCTGGAGATGTTCCATGGCAGTACATTCCTGGCAGGGAATTCCCCATGCATAGACACTAAGGTAGCGAGGAATCTCCATACTGCTTTCCAGAGTGGTTGTACCAACTTGAAGACCCACCAACAATGTGTAAGTGTACCCTTTTCTCCACACCCTCACCAACATTTATTGTTATTTGTATTTTTGACAGTTGCCATTCTGGCAGGAATGAAGTGAAATCTCAGTGTAGTTTTAATTTTCGTTTCTCTAACTGCTAGAGTTGTTGAACATTTTTTCATATGTTGACCATTTTTATTTCTTTTGAGAAGTGCCTGCTGAGTTCTTTTGGCTATTTATTGATTGGGGTTTTTTTTTTTTTTTTTGGTGTTAAGCTTTTTGTGTTTTTTGTATATCCTGGATATTAATGCCCTCAGGGGCAGGTGTCAAAAATTTCTTCCCATTCTGTAGGTTCTCTCTTTCCACTCTTGATTGTTTCCTTTGCTGTGAAGAAGCTTTTCAGTTTGATGGCATCCCATTTATTGATTTTTAACATTATTTCTTGTGCTTTGAGGGTCTTGTTTAGGAAGTCAGTTCCTGAGCTCAACATGTTGGAGTGTTGGACCTACATTTTCTTCTAGTAAGTACAGGGTTTCTGGCCTAATTCCTAGGTCTTTGATCTACTTTGACTTTTATGAAGGGAAAGGGATTGGGGTTAAATTTCATTCTTCTACATATGAGCTTCCATTTTCCCCAGCACCATTTGTTAAAGAGACTTATGTGGGTTTGTCTCAGTGTCTACTGTTCTATTCCATTGGTCTTCACGTCTGTTTGTGTTACCATAGCTCTGTAGTATAATTTGAAGTCTGGTACTGTGATGCCTCCAGCTTCACTTTTCTTGCTAAAGATTGCTTTCGTTATTCTGGATCTCTTATTTTTCCAAATGAATTTCATGACTTCTTTTTCTAATTCTGTAAAGAACGTCTTTGGAATTTTGATAGGTATTGCATTAAATCTGTACAGTGCTTTTTGAAATGTGGCCATTTTGACAATAATTTTGCCTACTCAAGAACATGGGAGGTCTTTCCACCTTCTAAGGTCCTCTTCAATTTCTTTCTTTAGTGTTCTATAGTTTTCATTGTATAGGTCTTTCACCTCTTTTGTTAGATTGATTCCCAAGGGGTGTTTTTTTTTTTAATGCTATTGTGAATAGGGTAGTTTTCCTAAATTATTCTTTTTTTTCCTAAATTCTTTTTCAGCAAGTTCATTATTGGAATAAAGGAACATGATTGATTTATAGATGTTGATTTTGTATCTTGCTACCTGCTAAATTCATTTATGAGCTAGCTCTGGAAGTCTTCTGTTGGAGCTCTGGAAGTCTTCTGTTGGAGGTTTTTAGGTCTTTAGATATATAATCATGTCATTGGAAAACAGTGATAATTTGATCTCTTCTTTGCCTATTTGTATCCCTTTAATTTCCTTCTCTTCCCTAATTGCTCTGGCCAGAGTTTCAAGGACTATGTTGAATAGGAAGGGTGAACATGGGCATGCTTGTCTAGTTCCTGTTTTTAGAGGAAATGGTTTTAGTTGGCTTTGGGTTTGTCTAGTATAGCTTTTAGTATGTTGAGGAGAGTTCCTTCTATCCCTAGTTTTTCTAGTGTTTTAAACATGAAGGGGTGCTATGCTTTGTCAAATGTTTTTTTCTGTATCTATTGAGATAGTCATGTGATTCTTGTTTTTAAATCTGTTAGGTGGTGGATTACATTTACTGATTTCCATATACTGAACCAACCTTGCATCCTTGGGGTGAATCCCACTTGACCATGGTGCACTGTCTTTTTAATGTATTTTTGAGTGTGGTTTGCCAACAATAAGAATTTTTGCATCTGTGTTCGTGAAGGATATTGGTCTGAAGTTTTCTTTCCTTGTATCTTTGTCTGGTTTTGGTATCAGGGAAATATTGGCTTCGTAGGATGAGTTTGGCAGAATTCCCTCCTTTTCTATTTCATTGAATAATTTGAGGAGGATTGGTATTAGTTCTTGTTTAAAGGTCTGGTAGAACTTGGCTGAAAATCCATCTGGTCCTGGGCTTTTCTGTTTTGGAAGGCTTTTGATGGCTGCTTTATTTTCATTGCTAGAAACTTATCTGTTCAAGTTTTCGATTTCTTCCTGGTTCAATTTGGGTAGATCATGTGTCTCTAGAAGTTGTCCATTATCTTTAAGGTTTTCTAGCTTATTGGGGTATATATTCTCAAAATAGTTTCTGATTATCCTTTGGATTTCAGAAGTGTCTGATTTTCCTTTTTGCTAAGTGACTACTCACCTCAAACTTGGGATGCCTCAGCCCCCTGAGTTGCTGAGATTACAGGCGTGTATCAGTATACCCAGTTAAATTTGACAGAGGTTTTTTTTTTTTTTTTGTACTGGGGATTGAATCCATAGGTTTTTTGTTTGTTTTTGTTTTTGTTTTTTTAAAGAGAGAGGGACAGAGGGAGAAAGAGAGAATCAATTTTATTTAGTTTTTCATGCAGTCTTTGTTGCTTCAAGACCTCGTTGTGTACATGGTGCTGGGGTTCGAACTCGTGTACTCATGCTTGCCAGGCAAGCGCTGTGACTGCTGAGACACTGCTCCAGTCCCCTGAACCCATAAGTGTTTTACTGCTCGCTGAGCTATATTCTCTATCCTTTTAATTTTTTATTAGAAGACAGGGACTTTCTAATTTGCTTAGGGCCTCCCTAAATTGCTGAGGCTGGCCTTGAATTTGCAACCCTCTTGCCTCAGCCTTTGGAGTCATGGGATTATAGAAATGTGCCACAGTGCCTGGCTAAATCTGACAAGTTTTAAGAAATGAGAAGTCCAAGTGTTTGAGCAGAGGGAGTTAAAAAAGTACTTTGAAGTAAAGGTGGAGAGGTTCACAGAGGCCAGATCAGGCAAGGTTGTGTGGGATGTTGGTTGTGGGGTCAAGGGTAGAAGGGCTTGTTATGATTGGAAATCAGGGAAAAATTTTAAATTGAAGGATGACATGATCTGACTGGTGTTTAAAAAGATCTCTCTGACTTTTATGTGGGGAAATGGAAGGTGCCAGGGATAACCTGACTAACCACTAAAATGGTTGCTATAGTCAGATGGATGAGAAATGATGAGGACTTGGGCAGGAGTGGTAGTCAAAGGAATGGACTAATTTGAGACATCTTTTGGAGGCAGACTGTAAGACTTACTACTGATCAACTGGATGAGAGGCTAAGAAGAGTGGCAGAGGGAGATGAAGCCCATGTTTTCTAGCATAACAGCTAAGTGTGTGTAGTGGTGTCCATCACAAAGTTGAGGGAAGATTAGGCAATTCCAGTCAGATGTGGGGGGGGTGTCCGTGGGAGTTGTGAAAAATGTGAGTAGCAACTGTTTCCCACCACACACACTTCATATGCTATGTGAACATAAAAGAATGCCTGTATAATTATATATTGCAATAAGTTGTATGAGCCCTGTATAGGGTTCATATCATTTAGAACCTTCTAGGGCTAAGGACCAAGATTAGAGTCAAACACTCAGGAAATGAATACTAAAATGTTAAGAAACTCACTATGCATGTTGCAGACAGATTTTTAGGCCAGGGAAAAAGGAAATACAATAACAATTCATTTCTGAACTTAGTCAACCTACAATTCAAAAAGCAAGAAATACTTAAAACTTTTTAAAACAGTTTATCAGAATTCAGATAATTTATCTTGAAATATTTATGTAGGGAGATTAATTTATATACTGCCAGTTTCCTTAACAAATTTACTTGCTTTTTAGGGAATGCAAAGTGTGATAGCATTTGCTACAGCATTAACTCAAAACCAAGCAATTAAAGGAATAATCCTAAACCGACCTATACTGTATGGTGAACAGGTATGTTTACAAAGTAACGGTAGTTCATATAACAGTATGTGAATAAAACTAAGGTCCTAATGAAGTTTATAGTGTACAAATACATTGTATTTTTAGAATTGTCCTCATATCTTATAAATCACTACTTACTAGTGAAAACTTTTTTAAAGCAACATTATTATATTCTTGATAAGACTTTTATAACTAAATGCATTTTTAGATATTGCTTATTTAAGCAGGAAACATGTTTTTTCCTTTAAATCTCAAGTTCTGAATGAGTAAACCAGTAAGGGTCAAAACAGTCAAGATAAAAACAATACGTAATCAAAGGCCAGGACGTAAGAGCCCAGTGTCAACTGTCTTATTATTTGTTGAAATGTGGCTTTGAACTTTCTTAAAGTTCAAATGAACTTTAAAGTTCATTGATATTTTAAATAATTTAAAATTAGGTACCTTATTGTTCCTCTTAGTACAAGTAATTGAGAACCATATTTCAAGTACATTTTTCATATTTGTAAGTATATCTTGCATTCTTTGCCTACATAGTTTTCTCCCTTTGAGTTCTCTCCTTTCCTTTACCAACATTTTTGGAGTTTTACATCACATTGCTTCATGTACAGAAATTTAATCTGTTCAACAAGACACCCAGAGCCTCAAATAATAGAAGTAAACTTTAAAAATGCTTAAAAGACTAGCAAAATACTTGACTCCAAGAAGGCACTCAGTGAATTGCTTCATTTATGATTTATTCCCTCAGTAAATATTTGAATGTAATCCCAAACAAAGCAAAATGCTGTGCTAGGGCTGGAGCGGAGGCTCAGTGGTTACGGCATTTGCCTGGCATGCGCAAGTACGCGAGTTTTTGAACCCCAGCACCATGTATGCAACAAAGTCTTGGAGCAACAAAAGCCACATGAAAAACTAAATAAAAATTGCTTCTCTCTCTCTCTCTCACAGTGTCCCCTCTTTCTTAAAAAAAAAAAAATGCTAAGTTCTAGAGATATAAAGTCAAAGCACACAACCCTGTCTTCAGGTGTATTCAGTCTGTATGAAGGGAGCTCAAGAAGTCTTAAGAGTGATATGCTCAGGGTGCCACAGGAGCATAAGGAAGGACACTGAAATCAGATTGAGGATATTGCAGGTTTGAAGGTTAAATAAAAAATTTCTGGATTATATCCCTTAGGAAATAAGTGTGTTTAAATATATGAAACCACATTAGAAGCATAGTCCCTCTTCTAAATATGTTGAGTGATGCCATTAATCCCAAATCCATCTGAGAACAGGTATTAAAAATCCAGGGCCCCTATATGAGGCCCATGCCCTTGCCCTCAGCCTGGTACTTCCGGCCTGCGATGCCCTTGCCTGTTCTCTTCTCCACGGCAGCTACCACCATCCCTATCCTAGAGGGCACCCTTCCACCCTTATAATGGTTGTGGAGTAAAATCTTCACTAGACTGTGCTGTTCCCAAATATAAGCTTGCAAACTTACTGAATTTAAGGTTTAACAATTATTATCATAGAAGATCTGAGAATAACAAGATAAAACGTTGTAAATGCTGTTCTCACCTTTGCACATTGACATAATCCAGGGAGCTTTGAAAAATACTGATGCCAGGTGCCACTCTAGATAAATTAAATCACACTCAGCAGATGGGGATAAAATCTTTTACTATTTCTGATACTAGTTTCTTTCTTTAATAAAGATGGTTCCTTTTTCAGAGTTCTTAGTTTAAAATTGCAGTCAAGGCACAAACACATAGATGTATTATGTCCTCTGTGTCAGCTGAAAGCAGAGCAATAGTGGGCCCTGTAGGTAGTCTGTTTGCATTTTTTAAAATTTCAAATACACAACATTTCTTTGGATGTATCTTTTCAGTAATTTCAACATATCAGGTACAGAATTTTAGAAAACTGAACAATATAAGTGATTTGTAGTTTGCACCAGGTGCTTTTTATTTGTTAACTTGGTTTATTCTCTGAGGGCACCTATTTTACAAAAAAGGAAATTGAGCCAGGCTCAGTGACACACGTGTGTAATTCCAGTGGCTCAGGAGGCTGAGGCAAGAGGATCATGAGTTCAAAGTCAACCTCTGCTACTTAGCAAGGCTTAAGCAAGATAGTGAGAACCCTGTCTCAAAATAAAATATAAAAAGGGCTGGGGATGTAGCTTAGTGGTTAAGTGTCCTGGGTTCAATCTCCAGTACCAGAAGGGAAAAATAAAGAAAAGAAAATTAAGATTCTGCAAGATGAAATTTGCTGAAATTCATATGGCTAAGTAAAAAGGTAAAGCTAATAATATGGACAGTTTTAATTATTAAAACTTATGTACATTTTGCTATTGCTCTGTGGTTTCCTTTAACTTTTAGTTTAAGTACTTTTATATAAGAACAGCATATAGTTATCAGTGTTCATCATCATTTGCAGTGACTGTAAAACTTACATATTTCATAGCAATCATACAAGAAGACATCTCCTTACCACAAAATACCTGGGTCTGTTCATTTTAAGATGTTTTTATTTTGCTAAATAATTTTAAATGCTTGGTATTGAAATTTCTCTAGAAGCAGCCAGATTGTGAAAAAAAATTTTTTTGACAGAGGGAATCAATTTTTATTTAGTTTTTCACATGGCTCTCATTGCTCTGAGACGTTGTTGTGTACGTGGTGCTGGGGTTTGAACCTGCGTACTTGTGCATGCCAAGCAAGCTCCATAACCACTGAGCTACTGCTCCATCCCCAGACTGTGAAATTTTAAAAACAAAGAAAAAGTCTTCTGATTAGAAAACAAGAGTTGAATACATTCAGGAATTTGGCACACATGTAAAAGGAAGGGCATCAGATATATCACATGGTTAATATTTTAAAAATAAAATCAAGATTGGGAAATGTCTTTTTATTGTCTTAAAACCATCAAGAGTGGCGATCAGGACTGGGCCTGGTAGTGCAAGCCTGCAATCCCTGTACTCAGGTGCCTGAGGTGGGAGGGCAGTGAGTTTGAGAACAACCTGGGCAATTTGGCAAGACTCTGCCTGAAAATAAAACTTAAAAATAAATGGCTGTATTCTCAAGTTCGAATGGAATAACAGGAGACCCAGACTAGCCAAAAACATTACTCTATTAGAAAGGAAGAAGTAGGGGTATCTCAATCCTTGACCTGAAATTATACTACAGAGCCGTAGTAGCAAAAACAGCATGGTATTGCTATCAAAACAGAATCGAAGGGGCTGGAGCGGTGGCTCAGCGGTTTCGGCGCTTGCCTGGCAAGCACGAGGACCCGGGTTCAAGCCCCAGCTCCACGTACACAGCTAAGTGTTGGAGCAAATAGGGCCATGTGAAAAACTCAATAAAGTTGTTTCTTTCTTTCTCTGTCTCTCTCACTGTCCCTCTCTCTTTGAAAAAAAAAAAAAACAGAATAGAAGATCCTGAGACAAAACCCCATATATTTAACTATTTGATATTTGATAAATGGGGCAAAAGCATAGTGTGGAAGAAAGATAGCCTGTTCAACAAATGGTGTTGGATAAACTAGACAGCCATATGTAGACAACTGA
This sequence comes from Aplodontia rufa, assembly GCA_004027875.1. Taxonomy (NCBI): domain Eukaryota; kingdom Metazoa; phylum Chordata; class Mammalia; order Rodentia; family Aplodontiidae; genus Aplodontia; species Aplodontia rufa. Next base: position 47,509 of record PVKS010014645.1, read on the forward strand.
AGCTGGATCCTTACCTTTTGCCCTGCACAAAAATTAAATCAAAATGGATCAAAGACCTGGATATTAAGCCAACAACTTTAAACTTACTAGAAAAAGAAGTATGGTCAACACTACAACATATAGGAGTCGGCAGCTACTTCCTTAACAAAACTCCCATGGCTCAAGCTGTAAAATCAAGAATAAATGAATGGGATGCAATTAAACTAAAAAGTTTTTGCACAGCTAAAGATCTAGTCAAGAGCATCAAGAGAGAACCTACAGAATGGGAGAAAACCTTTGCCTGCTACACCTCGGACAGAGGGCTAATATCCAGAATATACAGGGAACTAAAGAAACTAAACTCCAAACTCACAAATAATCCAATCAATAAATGGGCTAA
>PVKS010014646.1:0-35829 GCA_004027875.1 Aplodontia rufa
CTGGCATGTAGTAAGCATTTAAGAAATGTTAGCTATTGGGGATCTCGGCTGATGGCCTTCCTAGGCCGGTTCCTGGAGGGGGCTCCCACACAGCTCTCCAAGCTCTTGCCTGGCCTCCACGTGGGAACTCACGCTCAGATTCAAGTGTGTTTCACCTTCTTAGGCAGGCTCTCTGCCCTTCCCCTTGCCGAACTGTCTTAATTTGAACAATCTCAGGCTTCTCTAACAATACTAAGCTGTAATTCCATCTGCTCTTCTACCCCCAACCCAAAGACGTGAGTGAGATCATATTTTCATGTTTGTATTAAAACTTCAAGTTTCTCTTGCTAGCTCCATCCATGTACGTCCACCTGCTTCAGGTCTCAGGGCCTCTCTCCTACTGGAATTGCTTTTATGTCATTTTGATTTATTTGTCAGCCTTGAGTGGTTGCTCGAGGTAAGGGCCAGGCGTGGTGCCAAGGACGATGAGATAAAAAGACAGGGAAATAGCCAATTAGAACCTCAGCATTATTTCATATCATTTTTCTATTTTATTTAGATGTAGTTTTCTTTACTTTGCTTACCTTGTGAGATTGTTCAAAGCACATTTTATTATTAATGACCGCTGATTTTGGGGCACCAGCTCCAAGTTGGACTCTGCATCCATGTCCTCTATCATTCCTGCACGGTGGGTGTGGCGCTCTTTCCGTGCTGTGGAAACAGGCCTCCTCATTACAGAGCTCTCTGGCCCCAGAGCAACAGCTCTCTCCTTGACAAGTTGCTGAGCTACTCTTTTAAATTTTAATTTTATTCCTAAAGAGTGATTCAGGGGCTGGAGCGATGGCTTAGCGGTTGGAGCGCTTGCCTGGCATGCGCAAGGATCTGGGTTTGAATCCCAGCACCACATACACAACTAAGTGTTGGAAAAACAAAAACCAGATGAAAAAAAAAATAAATAAAAGTGATTCTCTCTCTCTCGCTTAAAAAAAATGTAATTCAGGCTGGAGTGGAGGCTCAGCGGTTATGGCGCTTGCCTTGCTTGCATGTGTGAGTATGCGAGTTCAAACCCCAGCACACGTACACAACAAAAGTCTCGGAGTAAGTCTCGGAGTAAGTCTCGGAGTAACGAAAGCCACATGAAAAACTAAATAAAATTGATTCTTGCTTTCTCTATCTTTCTCTCACTGTCCCTCTCTCTTTATTAAAAAAAAAATGTAATTCACTTCTTGTACATTGCCTATCTGCCAGGACCAGCCGTGTCCGTGACTCCTGAGCAACACGCAAGCCGCTCTTGTGAGGTTTGTCTGGGGGTGGTCGAGCCCCTTCAGGTCTGCAGCAACAGCGCGGCCAGTCATTCACTTCTGGCTCCAGCTGATGCGCCACAGGCCACAGGAAGAAGAAATGAGCTTAGGGATCAGGCTCCCGCACCTCTCAGCTCTCCAGCTGGGACTTCAGACTATAAGGAAGTCCTCCACATCTCCTTCGCCTGAATTATTCTTTCTCTGGGCTGCTCCCACTCCACCCAAGCCCACAGTCTGGCGTTGCCCTCTCTGGGCCTGGAAGTCTGACTCCCCTGGAGAGCATTGCCCTGGGTCTTTTGCCATCAGATTCCTTTCAGAACCAAGAGGCACTGGCCAGAGGCCAAAGAGCAGGCAGAGAAGGAGGCTGGCCTTTCTCTTCCGATTCCCTTCTGCTTCTGGCTGGCAACAGCCACATCCCTCTGTGGCCATAGCTCCTGCCAGGGAGCGGCAGGCAGGACCTGCTCTGAGTCTCTGGCTCTCACTTGGCCCAGAAACACTATTTCTTCCTCGTTTCCTTTTAGGCCTATGAGTGTTAGTTCCTTTCAGTTGATGCAAACCATGTCCAACACTAGGCTTAACTTCATGAACTTACCAGATCATTATCGGCTGTCATGGTTTCCTCAGCATTTATTCTTTTTCTTTTTTAAAGAGAGAAGGACAGTGTGTGTGTGTGTGTGAGAGAGAGAGAGAGAGAGAATCACTTTTATTTAGTTTTTGTTGCTCCTAGACTTCATTGTGTACGTGGTGCTGGGGTTCGATCCCGCATATATTTGTGCTTGGCTGGCAAGCACCATAACCGCTGAGCCTCTGCTCCAGCCCATCAGCATTTATTCTTCTCAAAAACCCTATTTCAGAGGCTGGAGTGGTGGCTCAGTGATTATGGCGTTTGCCCAGCACATGCGAGTACACGGGTTCAAATCCCAGCACCCGCATACACAGCTAAGTGTCAAAGCAAAGAAAGCCATGTGAAAAACTCAATAAAAATCAATTCTCTCTCTCCCCCACTATACTTCTCTCTTAAAAAAAAAAACCCACTTCACAGCAAAAGAAGTGAGGCAATGGGCCTCATCCACCCCTGTGGGATCTACCATTTTTATTTTGTGGAAAACAGCAGGCTAGACAGAATGATGCAATCAATGCATCAGCCTACTAAAGACCTATTCATAGCTCCAGTTGGAATACAACACCAGGAAAGTTGAGGGTTTTATAGGATATAGTACACACTTTGAATCAGCAATCAAACACACACACACACACACACACACACACACACACACACACTCATTGTTTCCTGAGAGCAGGAGTAGCTGCCCTCATTTACCTAATAACTCACTCACAGGTCTCTGCTCTGTCTGGGTACCCAAGGGAGAAATGCTTCCCCCAGGAGCACGACAAAGCCCATTTAATTTAATGAACTAAAAGGCAAAGAGGGGAGTTGTCCTACCTGATTCTGATGACCAAGGACTGGTCACTGTGAATGGCTTCCACATCATGAGGGCATGGGTGCCTCTGCCTGGAGCCCAGGGCATTCGCAGGGGTCTCTCATTGCCTAGTCCAACAGTAAGACTTATCAAAAAATCAGGCAGAACCACTGGCAATTCAGACCCTGTAGAAATGAAAGCTGGGGTCATCCTACCAGGCAAAGCACCCACTCTAGCAACGTTCTGACTGAGAACATGGGAAGAGAACATGCATGAGTTTCTGGGGAAGTTACAAGTATCAACTCTGCTTGGTGACCAGTTTGAGAAACAAGAACTCTAACAACCATGCATGGTTTCTTTCATAATGTTGTGTATGATTATATAAACATCCATACCTTTTTTAATTTCTTCTTTTCCTTATAATTTACAATTTATATATGGTGATGGTGGACTTCAAAAAATAATCTTTAATAGACTGAGACCCAAAAGGCCAAATAAAGTTTCAAAGAAGCTAAAAGTTCTTTTTCATTTCTATACCTGCTTAAGGGCCCACCAAGGTTATTAGCCAATGGAAGCTACCATTAACTGAGGATTTTCTTAGGTACTTCACAGACATTCTCTCACCTGATAGGAACCTCTTAATTTCTCCAGAAATAGGAATTGTGATACCAGTTTTCACATTTGAGAGCTGAGGTTTAGCAAAATGAAGTCGCATACTCAGGTTCCCTGTCTGTAATTCTGTGTGATCAACAGCAGGTCTAAACCCATGTTCTGTTTTTCACTGCCCCTGGACTTGATTTATTTCTTATTTTTCACTAATGTAAATACAGCTGGTATAAACATATAAAAGACATAAAACAAAACTTAGTCTACAGGTTACAGAACATGGGTAGGACTGATAGTCACTCTATTCAGAGACAAGATTCTGTGATTGTCATCTGGAAATGGACCCAATGACTTTTGGGATTTTCTGCCTCTGTTCTGGGAGAGGTAAGCGTGCCTTCATTTATGGAAAGAACAGGTATATTTTATTAGACAAAAGCATAAAGCTGTATTGAGTGGAACTTCAAGCTTGTGCAGAAGACTGTATTATACGAATGCTGAAGAGCCACAGGGGTGGACTATGCCAGAGAGAAAGCTATGATTTCTCAGCTCCAAACCCATGGCTCCAAGCTCTGCATTTTGAGGCTGGGCCAGGCCTCTAGAGCCGCATTACTCCTTCCCCAGCTGGCTCCCTTTTAGATTCTGTGAACGAGGAGTGCTAAAGGGAGGCTGAAAGGCAGGAGGAGAAACAAGGGACTTGCTTCTCTCGACTGCTGCGGCTTGCTCGCTCAGCATCTCACTCAGCATCTCCTACGTGGTAGTAGGTCATCCTGGAAGTAGCATTGACAGTAGGTTCCAACTCAGGGCTTTTTGACACTTCCAGAATCAGCCTTTGGGACCCTTTCTAGCATCTTCTTCTTTGAACTGCTGTTTTTATTTTCCTAAGTATGATTATAGACCCTTAGCAAAATATTTAGTACCTAACTCAGGTGAGACTTAGGAAGCTCTGTGTCGTCTAAACTCTTAGCTCTGGAGCCACACAGGGTAGCTGAACAGTGCCTCCTTCTCCGAGGCCTGGGTCTCAGCTCCAGATGAGCAATACCAATCTCTTTCCTCTGTTTCCCTAGTTTTAAATGTAGCATCTGCATTTTGTAGTTACTCTATGTCTTGGTTATCAATTGCTGTTTAACAAATGTTCCCCAAATAAAACAGATTAAAATAGCACACAGAGTACCTCACGGCTCCTGTGGGACATAAATCTGGGTGCAGCTCATCCGGTGCCTCTGCTCTCAAGGAGTTGGCCAGGCTGCTGTCATCTTGGGGCTCCGGGCTCACTTATGTAGTTGTTAGCAGACTCAGCTCTCTGTGGGCTGTAGTTGGCTAGGGGCTCTTTTCAGTTCCTTGGCATGTGAGAGTGTCCAGAAGGTAGCTTACAATATAGAAGCAGGCTGCTTCATCTCAAGTGAGAGAAGCAGAGGGCGAGAAGATGGAAGCCAGGGTGTTTCGTATCAAGTCTTAGAAACCATATCCATCATCCGGGCGTGGTGACACATGACTGTAATGTCAGTGGCTCGGGAGGCTGAAGCAGGAGGATTGCAAGTTCAAAAGCAGCTTTAGCAACTTAATGAGACCCTAAGCAACATAGCGAGACCCTGTCTCAAAATAAAATATTAAAAGGGATGTGGCTCTAGTGGTTAAGCACCCCTGGGATCAATCCCTGGTACTGCCTCCTCCCCACCAAAAAAAAAAAAGAAGTGACATCTATGATTTGTTAGATTCTGTTCTACACACAAGGGAATTCCCAGGAGGCTAGGATCCTAGGGGACCATTTCAGAGGCTGTCTACCATATGATGTTAACTTGGTGTTCTCTTTTGCCCTTTCAGGATTCCAATAACCTGACTAATCAGTTCATTATATTAAATTCTTTTTGTCTATACATTGGTATAGTTTCTGTTTTGCTGGGTCCTGATAGACTTTTATTTCTTTATTTATTTTTTGAGAGAAGAGGAGGGGGAGGGGGAGAAAGAGAGGGAGAGAGAAAAATCAATTTTATTTATTTATTTTTTCATCTGGCTTTTGTTTCTCCGACACTTAGTTGTGCATGTGGTTCTGGGGTTCCAAACGGGTCTTTGTGCATGCCAAGCAAGCGGCCCAATTGCTGAGCCACTGCTCCAGCCCCCCTGATAGACTCTGGGTGCTTCCCTTGACTGATCTCTTTACCCTGCTTTGTAAATGATTTCTTCATTAAAGCTTCTAAAATGTGAACCCACTGGGCTGCATGAATTTAGCTGCTGGGACCCAGACTGATGAATGAGTGGATATAAATGGGCAACACCACGGCTCTGGGGTTGAGTGGTCTTGACATTGTGATATACTGTACTCTAAATTGGAGGACCAAAGCAGAGAGTTAGATGTGTCACTCACTGGTTCCATGACCTTGGACGATTCACTTAACCATTTTAAATCCTCTCTAGAGTCCTCATATACAAAATGGGGAAAGTAAGCCTCACTTTCAGGGATACAGTGAAAATTAAATTAAAATCTAAATGCCTGGCAGAGTGTGTCGCACATAGTAAGCTCTCAAGAAATGGTTACTATTATTGTTGGAATATGTGTCCTGATGTTCAATCCAACTGAAAGCACCTATTTCACAAGGTGCAAAGATTAAATTATGTGGAAGAGAAAAATTGCTTAGCAAATGCTTTATGATTGAAAAGTACCCAAAAAGCATCAGAACTAAGTCTCTTAAAAAAGCTATTTCTAATACAAAGTATTACATGTGAGTATACAATATATTGTGTATACAATATATTTCTTTTTTTAATACTAGAAATTAAAACCAGGGGTACTAGATCACTGAGATAAATCCACAGTCTTTTTTATTATTATTTTTGGAGACAGGATCTTACTAAGTTGCTGAGGGTCTCACTAAGTTGCTCAGGCTGGTCTTAAACTTAAGGTCCTCTTGCCTCAGTTTCCTAAATTTCTGGGATTATAGGTGTGCCCACTGGACCTGGCTGTATTGTTTAAATATTTCTACTAAAAGGGGAATTAACTTAGTACCAAAATTAAGCAAGAACTCATTTTATTTGTGAATTAGATTCTAAAACTCTAAAATAGAGGATCAAATAATCCATTCCTTTCTCTGTCTTTCTCTTTCTAACTCTGTCATAGTAGCAACAAAGCTCATTTCAATTTTTTTTTTCATTGTTGGGGATGGAACACAAGGCCTCCCATGTATGGGGCAAGCAGTCTATGCCCCTAGAATGCCCCTTTAAAATAATTAATTTAATAAAATGCTTAGTGTATTCAACTTTATTATTTTCCCTGAAAAACTCATTTACATGTATTCCATAAAATTATAGTCTTAAAATATATGGTTTAAATTGGTGATAGGTTAAGATGTTATCAGGACTCTCAGATGAAGACACATGTACCCACAGCCACACATTTTGGTGTATCAATGAAATTTTAACAAAGAATAACATATTTGAAAGAGAAGGTCATCATTTTTCTTTTAGCCAAGTATTTTAGTCAGCTATTTTTGCTGCTGTGACCAAAAGACATGACAAGAACAATTTTTAGAGGAGGATAAGTTCATTTGGGGTTCACAGTTTCAGTTGTCTCAATCTGTAGCTGACTCCATTGCTCTGGGCCAGAGGTGAGGCAGACCATCATGGTAGATGGTGTGGCAGAGAACAGCTGCTCAGGACATGGCACCAGGAAGCAGAGAGAGAGAGAGAGAGAGAGAGAGAGTCAGGTCCCCTCACCATGGACACAATGTAAACCCCCAAAGGCACACCCCCATAGGCACACCTCCTCCAGCCACACCTTACCTGCATACAGTTACCACCCAGTTTATCCTTTGTTTTTTGGTACTGGGGATTGAACCAAGGGATGCTTAACCACTGAGCCACATCTCCAGCTTCCAGTTTATCCTATCAGGGCATTGATGCACTGATTATTTAAAAAACTCTCATAACTCAATCATTTTACCTCTGAACTTTCTCATGAATGAGCTTTTGGGGGACACCCCATATCTCAACTACAAAACCAAGACAGCCAAGGTACAAACTTTAACTGATGCTTCAAAAATTCAATTAATGCTGAACTTTATAATGCAATTTTGTTCTCTTTGGGCGGCTGATTTAGTTTTCTAAGTATGGTAATAGATCACTAGCAAACATTTAGTATTCTCTGAGGAAATACCTATCTCAGGTGAGAACCAAGGGATGGGAGAAAAGAGTCAGAGGAATCAAAACCACTCAGAAGAGCGCTGCAGGAAACCAGGGGTGCAACCTGGGGGTAATCATGCGATTGACTCAGCTAGAGGAACTCTGGAAATCCTGGGAACAATTCTGGTGTGGATGTGCTCAGTGGTCTGGGTGACAGGGAAGAGGGATTCTGGAAGGTCGTGGGTCAGTGAGGCACTGACATGATTGGAAAACAATGAGATCAAATTTCTTGTTCTGCTAGGCCTCCAAATAATAGTAGTTCCCATTCTTCTTGTCCTTCTGGGTTGTGCTTTTGAATATTTCAAAATAATTTCACTTATTTACATATTTATACCAGGAATTGAACCCATATGCACCTAACCGCTGAGCTACATCCACAATTTTTTTTTTTTTTTTGAATTTTGAGACAGGATCTCACTAACTTGCTCAGGGCCTGGCTAAGTTGCTGAGGATGGCTTTGAACTTGCAATCCTCCTTCCTCAGCCTCCTGAGCTGCTGGGATTATAAGTGTAATCCCACTGCATCTAATTCTCAAAGCCTTTTTACATACATCACCTTATTTGAGGCTGACATAGATCTCTGCAGGTAGGAAAGAACTGGTTCCACTCTGCTCCAGGTGAGGAAAGTGAGAATCAGGTGGATAAAGTAATTAAGTGACAGAGCTGTGACTGGGGCCTAAAATTTCTGACTCCTGGGCCAGAAGTCTCCCTAGAGAGAAAGGTCAGAGTGACTGCTGTCAACAGAAAGTAATGCGCAGGAGAAGCAGATGTAAGGACTCAGTGGTGGTGAAGGAAAGATCCCCTTCCTAAGAAGGCAAGTGAGCCCTAGTGCCCAAATTCTCCTCTTGACCATGGTTAGAAGACCGCCAGGTTGAGCATCAGGGTATTGACGGACATGCACCTGGTCATCTTCTGAGATGCTTGCTTTCCAGCTATTAGTGTTCAATTTCCGTCCCTCTTACTTCCCCTAAGGGTCCCGTTAATGGACTCACCTACGCTTTCAGCCATTATACTAGAATGTGCAAAAGGTACTGTTGAGTACCACACAGTAGTAATTATTACTATGTGCCAGTTCTTTTTTTTTTTTTTTTTAAAGAGAGGAGGACAGTGAGAGAGAGAGACAGAGAGAATCAATTTTTATTGAGTTTTTCACATGAATTTTGTTGCTCTGACACTTAGTTGTGTACGTGGGTTGCTGAAGTTTGAACCTGTGTACTTGAGCATGCCGGGCAAGCGCTGTAACCACTGAGCCAACACTCCAGCCCCGTGCCAGTTCTTTATAAACTGTCACGTGCTATACAAATGTCTACTATCATTTTGATGATAATGATGGTGATGATATTATGCTTTTATCCAACCAGAGAAGTGCTTATTCAGTCACCCAGAACCATACAATTTTTTAGTGTTGTGTTATACCCTTGGAAGAGAACCTTAGTACTTTTTCTTTTAATTTCAAACAACTGGGGCTGAAGTGGTTGCTCAGTGGTTGGAGCGCTTGCCTGGCATGCACAAAGACCCAGGTCCAAACCCAAGCACCATATACACAACTAAGTGTCAGAGAAACAAAGGCCAGATGGATAAATAAAGAAAAATTGATTATCTCTCAATCTCTCTCTCTCCCTCTTAAAAAAAATTCAAACAACTTATTTGTACTTTTTCTACTTTCTTCCTATTACATTATTTCTTCTTGCATCTCCTCCCTGCCTCTAATTGGAAGAGGTTTTAAGAATAGAAGTCAGTTTAGAGGGTCACAGAAGTGGAAGGAAACTTAAAGATGGAAGAGGATGTGACAGTTCATGGACCCCGAGAGGTGAAGTGACTTGCCCCGGCTGTAGAGTATAGTAGTCACAGAGTCATGAGTGAGAGACAGCACTTTGGAGGGCTGGCCCAATGCTCATTCCACGGTTCACGCCCCGCTGTGTGCTCTCTCCTTCCCTCCAGGGGCAGGCCGCCCAAGTTCCAAGATCTTATTCTGTGCTTTGGTTATCCTGTGTGGATCCATGAGCATGCTTCTCAGTGCTCCCTCTGGGGAGACTAGGATGGCAATCCGTCAGACCTTGAGACTAGGGGCTGGTGAGAAAGCACGATGTTCATGTGTGGATTTAAAATTCCTGACTGACTCTTGAGTTCCTTTAGAATGTCCCAGTCCATCCATGGCCTCCTGGTTTACCTGCCTTGAGTTATGCCTGGAGTGAACATTCTTGACCTTAATAGCACATGAGAGCCACTTGCAGATCTTTTTTTAAAAATAATGATTCTTGAGCCCCATTACCAATGGAATCTTAATTTCTGGGGTGGGTGAGATCCAGGCATTGGGAACTTTGTAAAGCTCCCACATGATTCTGGGGTGCGGCAGGACTGGGAACCAAAGCTCCATCATCTTGAGAACATACTTGGCTGTTTACAGATCTACACAGATATGGTGCCTTTAGTTTGTTGATTTCAATGTCTCTCTTCAAATCCATTGCTGTTCATTCTTGGGGGATGCCCCCCATCTTATACTCAGATAAACCCACAATCTGCCTAATGGAAGAGTCCCACCTGTGCAGCCTGCCAGGTCACCTCAGCATCCATCCCTTGGACAGAAGCCCTTTATGGTGAAACTCATCATTCCTACATTGGCTTCCTCCATTCCCAGTACCCCACCTCTAACTGACCTCCAAATCTGCCTCCTTGCCTTCTATAATCTGATTCTTCCACAGGCAACCGAGTGTGGTAGACATTCATCAGATGGGGAAATGAAACAAATACTCTTCAGGTCTCCTGAATCCAAAATTATCCCTAATTAACACTGCATTGCTTATTCATTCATTCATTCATTAAATATTCATGAAATACCTTTTGCCAGATTCAGACTCTTCCCTTCTGAATCCCTTGAATAACCCCACTTGAGAGACCTTCTTTGCAACCATCAGACACTTTGCCTCGTGGCTTCCTGTGCTGTGGAACGCACAGCAAAGGATTAGGCCTAATGAACACACCTGCAAAGCAGCCCTTTCCATACCTGCTACCTTGCTCCCTCTCCTTTCCTGGTCTCTCCACATCTTTAGAGAGAAAGCTGACTGCTTCTCGCTGCTGGCCTTTTGCATCACACTGCATACTGTGACAGAAAGACCCGGAGAGCTGAGGCGGGGGCATGAGAACAGGGTCCTCCTAAAAGAGTCACTCCAGACAGACATTCTGGTACTAAGAGAATCAGCAATGATCTGGAAAAGGATGCTGGCTTGCTGCCCCTGTACATTTTATACAAAAGTGCACTGGTCAGTGTAGGACCTGGACTTCTCACCTGCTGAGTTCATGATTGACCTCCAGAAGATAATGATTAACTGCCTAACGTCCAGATTTCTCATATAGAAGCACCAAACGCAGATTTGACTTTGAGCAAAACCACTTTCCCCAATAGATTGTAATCTACAAACTTTCTAGCTAGATTCCCTGGCACACCTATTCTTCCTGGGAAACCTCTAGCACTGGCTGTGTCACGGGCATGTAGAGAGGTGAAATGTGTGGTGTGTGGGTTGTCACTGTCTCCTCCACCAACCTTGGAAGGTATCTCTATTGTCTTTCCCTCTCAATGTGGATGAGGCTTCAGTGTTCTCAACGTTAGGTCCAAGTGGTCATCATCATTTGGAGCTGGTACACAAAGGGCAAAACCTGTCATCCAACCCAAGCAGTGATGGCTTCAGAGCAGTACACATTGAGGTCTGGAACTCGAATGGACCACTCACCTAACTGCAGCCTCCTGATTGATAGCCTGGGACACTGCTACCCACTTCCTATGTGATTGCAATGAGATAATACCTGTAAAGTTTCCAGTACAATAAATGTGGCTTCCCCTCTCTTTTCTTCTCCTTTCTGGGGAATTTCCTTGAGGATTTGAAGAGCATTTTCTTGAGTAATTTATGGTTAGGGATAAGTAAAAGCAATGTATGGGTGAGGGAGATTCTATGCATGGATAAAAATGGAAGGATCCCAGAGTTCAGAGAGCAAAAGCCCATGGAATCAGGACATGCTAGCTGTAGAGGAGGCCTCAAGTCAGGGCAGCGAGGGATGATTACCAAAAAAGAAAAGTGCATGACAAGACTGGAGAGCAAAACATATAGTTGAGCTTATACTGCTAGCAAACCAGTTTTAAATGAAACAAAAAAAATTTTTGTAGAAGAGAGAGAGAGAGGGAGAATGAGAGAGAAGAAAGAAAGAATCAATTTTATTTAGTTTTTTTCTGTTTTTTGTTGCTCTGACATTTAGTTGTGTATGTGGGTTTGAACCTGGATCCTTGTGCATGACAGGCAAGTATGATACCGCTGAGCCACCACTCCAACCCTAAAACAAAATGCTTAAGTATGATCCCCACACCTCCAGCTATTTGATCCTTTCTTCTTTCGAATGAACCATGAGGGCCCATCGTACAGAGGGGCTATAAAGCAATGAGATTGGTTGCCAGAAGTCAAACGCAAGGGAAATCAGTTTTAGTATTTTTAGAGCACATCTGATTAGTGGTTAGTCATCAGGCGAATTAGCATTGTATGCATTGTTGCCAAAATGATCACAAACATGCTTTAAATGGATAGGAACTGTAGTAATGAAAAGGCCTGAGACTGGGAAGGCAAATCCTGTCAACAGGCTAAATAGCATCTACGAGACTAAGTTTCCTTGACTGTGAGATGAAAGGGGTATTTGACATAGATCAATGGCCTATCAGAATGCTTTTGGTTCTAAGTAACAAAAGCTGGCTTGCAGTGGCTTAAATAATAAAGGGAATTTATTGGCTCATATAATTGAAAAGTCCACAAAGATCTGAAAATCTTTAGGACCGGTTCAACAGTTTACCAGGAACCAATATCCCCCCACCATTTCTTGACTCTTCGCTCTCAGGTAGAGTTTGGCAGATCCCTCTGGTTGCAGAATGGTTTCCAGCTGTTCCCAGGGGCCACATGTCCTCAATCATGCACAGCAGGAAGAGAAAGCCTTTGTGCCAGTGCCGGCGGGAGTCCTGTGATTGATTCCAAACACATCTTCTTAGGTCACATGCCCATTCCTGAACCAACCTCGGGCCAGGGGGTTAAGGTGATGATGGGTCCAGGTCTTGGTCATGTGGTACCAGTTCAAGTCCCCTTGCTAAAGGTGGACTCAGCCTCCCCAAAGCTGCATGGATTTCCACATGGAAAGCAAGAAGGGCAGAGTCAAGCAACATATTTTCAGGGTTGGTGGATTTTAATTTTTTGGGGTGGCGGTGAATAGAATCCCAACATAGTCCTGACAGGTGTCACATAATGATAATGGTCTTGTTGATTTTCAGACGGCATCTACAATAGTGATCCCATAAGATTTTAATGGAGATGAAAAATTGCTATTGCCTTAGCATAATGCACAATGTGGTGATGCCAAGGTAAGCAAACCTACTGCCATTGGTATAAAAGTACACCACATAATTATGTATGGGATATAGTACTTAATAATAAAAATAACTGGCTATATTACTGGTTCATCACTATATTGTACTACTTATACTTTCATCATTATTTCAGAGTATATTCATTTACCTATACAAAGAAACGTTTACTGTAATGCAGTGTGCTGTTAAGCAGCCTTGCGTACCTGGTGTTTACCTTGTCTTTCGGTTGCATCAAGAGGCCACATTTGCAACTGTTGACCTAAATTTCTGATAAAGACCAGAGCAATAAAGTCACAGATCAGCACAGATAACTAAGAGAGCTGACCAGTACACAGAGCTGGGGAGAAATGTTATGAACGGAGAAAGAAGGCCAACACTTTCTTCAAATGAACAGTGACCAGCAATTTGATTTCCTGAAAGACCCAGGGAATTAATTGAATAATTTATTTGCTTGAAAGTCACGTGGAAAGCGTTTTGCATGTCCTTGGAAGAGTTGAAGTTTCTTTTATTGAGAAATTTGGCATAAAATTTGAAATGCTTGCTTAGAATTGCTCTTTTAAATAGTGGTAAAGTGTACTTAATCTAATGTAATTTACCATCAAACATAGTTAAATGACATTCAATGATGTTAGTATCTTCACATATGTGCAACCATTGCTACCGTCTATCTCTTTTCATAGTTTCCAGAACTCTTTTTTTTTTCCTCCTAAAAGTCAAACTATAGGGGCTGAAGCAATGGCTCAGCGGTTACAGCACTTGCTTGGCAAGTTCTAGGATGCAGATTCAAACCTCAGCACTACGTACACAACGAAGTGTTGGAGCAATGAAAGCCACATGAAAAATTAAATAAAATTGATTCCCTATCTTTCTCTCTCTGTCTCTCTAAAAATAAATAACTAAATAAATAATAATAGTCAAACTATATACATCCATTAAACAATGATTCCCTAGTCCCTCCTCCCCTCTGCCCCAGGGAACCACCTTTCTACTCTCTCTGTCTCTGTGATTATTCTAGATCCCTTCTGTAAATACAGTTATACAGGATTTGTTCCTTTTTTAAATAATCACCTTATTTTACTTAACATAATGTTTTCAAGGTTTTGCTGTGTTCTAGTATGTGTGAGATTTTCCTTCCTTTTAAAGGATAAATAATTCATTGTGCACATAAATCTCGTCATTTATTCGCTCACACATCAGTGGACACCTGGGTTGCTTCCACCTTTGATATAGAGGGCAATGCTGCTGTGAACATGGGGTACAAATATCTCTCTCAGACCCTGCTTTCAATTCTTTTGGGTATATGCATCTTGAAATCTTGAAAGAGGAATTGCTGAACTGTATGGATGAAGTTCTTTTTTTCTTTTAAGAGAGAAAGACAGTAAAAGAGAGAGAGAGAGAGAGAGAGAGAGAAAGAATCAATTTTTATTGAGTTTTTCACGTGGCTTTCATTGCTCTGACACTTAGCTGTGTACGTGGGTGCTGGGGTTTGAATCTGTGTACTTGCACATGCCAGGCAAGCACTGTAACCACTGAGCCACCGCTACATCCTCAGATGAAGTTCTTTTTCGGATGCAGTTTTGTTTTGTAAAAATTAATAGAGAGAGAGAGAGAATCAATTTTACTGATTTTTTTCGTCTGGTTTTCATTGCTCCAACATTTCATTGTGTATGTGGTGCTGGGGTTTGAACCTGGGTCATCGTGCATGCCAGGCAAGTGCTCCTACCACTGAACCACCACCGCTCCAGCTCCTTATTTTGTATAATTCTCAAATGCAGATTCTAAAGTAGCAAATACAGACTGATAATTCAGTGACTACCGCTTATAATGTAACAATAGGTATAAAAGGGAACGCTACCAGGCGACACTGTTGTAAGATCCAGTGGCTTCTTTTCCTGTTCATGGAGAGTGAAGCTCATAAGGGCTCAATTGTACTCCGGGCTTGTATTTGTGTAGGTCTCCCCATCACAAAATGAAGGGTAAGGGATCCATAGTGCAACCCAAGCTTAATTCAGAGCACGGGCCCAAGGAAACAAGGCTGCGCTTCAGGAGCGGAACAAAGAGGAGCTTCTTCAGCAGGCGGGGCAGGCTGCAGGGCTGCCCAGATGCAACCTGTTTTTCTTATCTGGCTCACAGCCTTCCTTTTCCATTTGGAGGGGTGTAATGGCAATTGAGGAACGTCTCCATTTCTTCCCCAGTGGAGAAAGTCGAAGCACCTCTTGATGGTTTCATTGTCTGAAAGTGATTTGCATCAGATTCCATTTAGTCTAATTTAATTTCTTCTAAATGATATTTCTTTCTTTCTTCTTTCTTCTTTCTTTCTTTCTTTTAACAGAGGGAGAGAGAGAGAGAGAGAGAGAGAGAATCAATTTTATTTAGTTTTTCATTTGACTTTCTTTGCTCTGACACTTTGTCGTGCACATGGTACTGGGGTTCGAACCCGTGTCCTGGCATATACCAGGCAAGTGCTGTAACCGCCAAGCCACCATTCCCAGCCCTAAACAATATTTCTTAAATAGAGATGTCGAGTTTTTACGGTTTACACTCACTACTAAAACAACCACACTTTCAGACCAATAAATATGGTATTGAAACTTCTCTCAACTCCATCAACTTCATGGAAAAAAGAAAGCCAGCATTCTGCACATGGAAAATAGCAGTAACCCAAGCACAGGCCGCATATTGTGTTCTGGGTAACAAGCAGCTGACACACAATAATTTAGTGTTGGGGAACTTAGAAAGAATAGTCTTTCTCCACAATGAAGGAAAGGCCACACTTTGGATCAGGCCTATTCTACCCTGAAAATGACAGGAATGTTTCAGAGGGGCCGACGAAGACACTGTCTCGTTCACACACTCATTAATAGTATCATCTTTCATTAACTGGGTAACAACTGATAATGAAAATTAAACCAACAAAACCCCTTTGACCTAGGCCTCAGTGGTGATGTCATGACATTGAATAAGTGATGCTTTTGCTCCAGACTCTTCTCTCTGACTGTAAGTATTATGCATTCCCAGGATGATTGGTGAATCTGACACTAGGCTGGTTTCGTTGGAACAAAGACTAAGAACGCTAAGTGTCCCGCAGTGTCTTTCAGATGGCTGAAGTCACTGCTGCTTTAGAGACTCCTACCTAGATATCTCTGTGTTATCACCTTGCAACCCAACCTTGCACCAAAGAGACAAGATTCCGAAGAGGATGATGAATGAGCAGCTCCCTACCCTACTCGGCCCTGTCTCTTCCTTTCTCCCCCTTCCCTGGGGCATTGCTGTCAACTGTCACGTCACCATCCTCTTCTGTGTGCGTGTGAGGTATCTGTATTGTTGCCATCTGTGGGGTCAACATGACTAACAAACATTCTCACTAGGAGCCTGCTTGTCTCGGGTTCTTTCCTCCTCTTACATTTTGGGTGAAACCTTGGTGAGCTGAGGAACATCATGAGAGCTTTCTTTCAATGCAGATTCCTGGGCTCACACCCAGGAATTCTAATATCCTAGGTCAAAGAGAGGGCCCAGAAAATGACCTTAGTCTAAGCATCACAGGCAATTCTGGACAGGTGGCTTTTTGACCTCACTTTAAGAAGCCATGTTTCTGGGATGACAGCCCAGTATCTGTGTCCCAACCCAGTGCTCAGTCTAGTCAAGATTCCCTGGAACAAAAGTGACAGCTTCCAGGTACTCCCAGTGCATTTGAGAGCAACCGAAAGTTTCATAAACACACTTGGACAGATTCTCCTGGGTTAATCCTTACAAGGAACTGATTCAAGCAATAAAATCCAGTCACACTTCTGAATGGTGCAACCTAATTAAGGGCAGAAGTTCCTGTTTTGTGTGTTTTGGCTGTCAAGAACTGACTGACAGAGTGGACAGGTAGAAGTTCCAGACAAAATGCCAGCTTCCACAGAGCTGTGTGAGCTGGGAAGCCAGCCCATCCCTTCCCCTTGGCCTCGGTTTCCTCGTGGGTGAGTGAGCGCTCTCTTGCCTCTCATAGGTGTTAGTAAGAAATATAACTGAAAACCCACAGGGTTGGTTGACATCCAACATGGGAATTTAGCCCAAGTCTCTTCCACCACTGTGGGAGCCGTGAGCCAAGAGGAAGGAGCAATGCAGACCGTCAGGGCCACGCAGGGTGAAGTGCACACTATGGGTCAGGGCTCCCCAGCACTCCCCAGCCGCAGCACGGTTTGTCTCCATAAGCCAATGGGATAAAACTGTGGGCTGAGTAAGGTCCTTCAGGGCACAGGGAACAGAGAGTCACAGCAGAGGTTGTCCCAGAAGCTGGGTCCACAGAAAGGAGACACAGACAGGGAAAGGAAAGGTCTAAAAGAGAACCAAGCTTTAGTGATTCCAACCTGGGCCCTCCTGCTTTGAAAAGGCACACATCATAATTGCATAATTAGGTAATATGTGACTAAATCTTCTTGTAAATTCATTACAACATGAAGCTAAGTTTCCCTTTGACACTCCCTCTGCAAGTGTCTACATTCTTCCAAGAGGAATTCATTCATTTAAACTGAGTATTTGTTGTGACTTTTCTGTATGTACGTACAGACAGCTGTCTGTGTCCCCAGGAAATACAGGGAGCGATTATAGACATATACATTTATGTTCTCTGTGTGAATTTTTATAGCTTGTTTTGGTTCCTTTTTTTTTGGAGATGTAGGGGCAGTGGGGAGGAGGTCTTGCTAAGTCACCAAATCTGGCCTTGAACTTGCAGTCCTCCCGCCTCAGCCTCGAGGGTAGCTGGGATTACAGGCATGTGCCTCAGTGCCTGAGCTTTGTATGTTTTAAACGGGGCCGCTCATCTGCATCACTCTGAAACTTGCCTTTTGCGCTGAACATTGCATCCAGGAGATTGTTATTGCCCATACATGTAAATCTACTCCACTTGATGGAATTGCCACCAAAAATTCCAAGCCAGGGAAGGCTACTTAGTCACTCCCTTATCGGCAAACATTTCATTTGTTTCCATTATTTTGCTGAAACCAGAATAGCAAACACCCCATACGTGCCTTCATGCACACATGTGTGCTTCTCTAAAGTGGATCCTGGAGCTGGAACAGTGGCTCGGCGGTTACAGCGCTTGCCTGGCATACGTGAGTATGTGGGTTTGAACCCCAGCACCATGTACACAGCAAAGTGTTGGAGGAACAAAGTCACATGAAAAACTAAATAAAAATGGCATCACTCTTTTTTTTTTCTCTCTCTCTCTCTCCACTATCCCTTTCTTTTAAAAAATAAAATAAAGTGGATCCTGTAAAATTGAACTGCTTCATAGTATGCTGGGTGTGCAGATTTTTATTTTTAGCACCATTGTCCAGGTGTCTCTAAAATAGACACATTGATCTCCACCAGTGGTGTTTGAGAGGGTGTTTTCTCTCATCTCAGCCAACACTGATCCACACTAACCATTTTAAATTGTTGCCAATCTGTTGTTTTACTTATGTATTTTTTTGACTACTGGTTATGTTGGATATTATTTCATATGGTTTTTTTTGATCATTTATGTCTCTTTTTTTTGTAAAATCTTACAATCTACTCTTTGCCCATTTTCCATAGCATTATCTGATTTTATTTTTTACTAAAATTTGGAAGTTCTTTAAACATCCTGAATCCTCATCTTCTTGTGTGTTATTACTCTACTTTTTAATGCTATTTATGGTATCCTTTTAAACAGAAGTGTCCAATTTTGATGTGGTCGTGTAATTGAGTTTTCTTTTATGAATTTGATTTTTAAATGTCACTTTAGTGAACACCTCCTCAGGTCATGAGCTTATTGTCTTCTATCATAATGCCCATGTATTCTTCTGGTTGCAGCCCCTGCCCAAACCCACATGGCTCCCGTCAGAGAGGAGAGCAGCTCGGTGAGCAAGATGCTGCCAGCCTGTCCGGGAAGCACCCATTGATACTTTGGCTTTCAGTTGGGTCCAACTTCAGGATGACCCTCAGAAACAGGCTTCTTTGACTAAGGGGAATGGCTTAGGCTGTAGCAAGAAACTTTTCTGAGGGAAAAGAAGAAAAGGGGGAAAATATTTAAAATAAAAAGAAATACTTAAACTACAAATCCAGAAAAAGTATGGAATGACTTTCTGTGGAGATGGTCAAAATCCAGACAGACTTGCATTATTTTAAGATATTTAGGATAACTCCACAGTTGGGAGGTTTTAATCATCACCTCTAAGTGGCTGGACAATCCTGCAGGCAGCAGGAAGCACTGTATAATGGAAATATAATGCATACTGCTTAGGTATTTTTGTCTAACACACACACACACACACACACACACACACACACACACACACACACAGTAAAAACAAACAGTTAGGAACCGAGTGTGTAATTTAGAGATAACACACATGGCCTTGGGTTCATTCCCCAGGACTGAAAACAAAAGAAAGAAAGAGGTAGAATAATCTCTATGATTTAACTCACTATATCCCAAATAGCATTACTTTAACATGTAATCAATAATTTTATATATACATATATATATTATATATATATATATTTAAAGAGAGGACAGTGAGAGAGAGAGAGAGAGAGAGAGAGAATCAATTTTTAAATTTAGTTTTTCACATGGATTTCATTGCTCTGACACTTAGTTGTGTACATGGATGCTGGGGTTTGAACCCCTGTACTCGCACATGCCAGACAAGTGCTGTAACCGCTGAGCCACCGTTCCAGCTCCTCAGTAATATGTATTAACAAGGCATTTTACATTCTTTTCTTTGTAAGGAGTCTTTGACACCTAGTGTCTATTTTATCCTTATAGAACATCTCAATTCAGATAGCCATAGTTAAGAGTTTAAAATCTTTCCACATCTAGTGCCTATTGTCCTAGATAGGGAAACTCTAAGGATTCAGGGTGGAAATGTCTACGATGTGCAATTTATACTCAAGTGGTTGTGTGGTCACATTTCAACTTTTTAAGCCCATTTTCACCTTTCCCACCCCCATTGTTCTTCCTAGCTCAAGTGTATCATAACTTCAGCCGAACCCACCTACTGATGTTGATTAATCTCCTAAAGCTCAGGTGTGTTTGCATTGTTTCCTGGAAAGGATGTTGCTGCTGGTGAAGGCTGTTAGAAGGAGGTGACAGTTAAGCCAGATCTTGAAAGTGGGTGGAATTTAGCCAGGGGGCTAGAGTGGACAGTGGGAGCAAGGGTGTGGCTGGCTGTACAGGCTCAGAGTACAGCAAGCATCTGATCCCAAGGGAACTTTTAGGCCCTGCTGTGAACGTGGACTTGATTCTGAGGATAAAGGAGAGTTGTCAACACAAGTCCCTGGGGAGTAGGGAGAAGGGCAGGAACAGAGGCAGGGAAACAAGCTGGAGGATAGTGCAGGATCCAGGTAAGAAACGAGAGTCCTTCACTCCACAAATACTAATAGGGCATCTATTGTGTGCTAGTTGAGGTGAGGGCTTTGGAGACAAAGCAGAAAACAAAGCAGACAGAAACTCCTGCCCACATAGAATTTCAATCTATGAGCAGGGAAAGAGGTAGATGGTGGGGGAACCCGGGTGAGCCTCAAGCTTCTGGTCTCACTTGGTAAATGGTGGGAGCATTCTCTGAGACAGATGTTACAGGAGGTAGAACAGATTTGGGAAGAAGGATGATGAATTAAACTTTTTTAAAAAAAATTAAGATCTGAGTGTTGGGAGACACCCAAGTGGAGGTAGGCAGCAAGGTGTGGGATATGCATATTCAGAGATCAAGAGAGAACTCCATAAGGGACACATAGATTTGGGCATCACAGCATATTAATCATATTAAATGCCTGGGAATGAGTGACATAGTCCTGGGAGGTGTGTGGAAGCAGGAGTCACAGATGTCTGCAGGACTAGAATGAGCGGCAAAAAGTATGTCATATATGAGACACCTAGAGTGTTAGGTTTGTGGCTAACTATAAAGGGGATGCCCTAAGGCAGCCAGGTGTGGCCTGTGGACCTCTAATTTGTAACCCCTAGATTTCTGTCTCTGCCTCATCTTCCTCTTTTTTTTTTAAATAAAGATTCTTCTCTTTGGGTGAACAAATTCACTGCATTTCCCAGTCTCCTTTGCCTTTATGAGTGGCCATGTGACTGACTTCTAGCCAGGAGGATGTGAGCAGAAGTGAAGCACTCCATTCTGGCCAAGGCCCCCGCCCCCCACAGTGCACACTCCTGCAGCCAGGTGCAATGGTGAAATCAAGGGGATTTGGGAGCCAGAAGATGGAAGGAACTAGAGTCTTTGTGTCATTGTCTGGACTAAAGCCACCTACCCAACTAGGACATCTGCTTTTGACATTATGTCAAAAGTGAAAAGTAACCTTCGTATTTGGGCCATATACATTTTTGGCTGTTTGTTACTATAGCCTAGCCTGATCTAGCAAGTACAGTTGTGAACCCAACATCCTAGCAGTGAGCTCTGATGAGGTGGGACCACGTTTATCTAGTGCAGTGATGTATTCTGAACCCCAGGCTCAGGACACAGCATGACATAGACATACAATCTATATGCTGATAATGCCAGATATATTTTATTGAGCTTTATTATGTGCTAGGCACTTTTATATGTTATATATTATTTTATAAATTGTGCATTATTTTATTTCTTATAATGGAATGAAAGTTCTTTCCATATGTCTTTTATATAGTATATATAATTTCATGCAATGAAATATAGGTCTTTCATATGTTATACATTACATCATGTAATGGCAACTCTATAGGTAGGTTCTATTATTATTTTTTTTCAGATGAGAAAACTGTGGCTCAGAAAGCTTACAGCTGGTGTGCTGTTATGATGTGCAGCCGGACATTGCTTAACAGGGACACATTCTGAGAAAAGCAGTATTTGGCAATTTTGCCATTGTGCAAACATCATGGAATATACTTACACAAACCTAGATGGTATAGCCTACCTATATCATCACTATTTCTCCTAGGGCCATGATGGAAAAAACAATACATGACTAAGTCAAGCACAAGAGAAAAGGATGTAATTTAGAGATGTGATAAACATGAGATTTGTGAGCTTACTGCCAGTATAGTATGGCACACTGCATTACAGTAAATCTTTTTTTATAAGTAGATGCTCACTTTAGAATAACAATAAAAAGTATCATAGAGTAAGTACATAAACCATAAATGTAAGCCAAACAGTTGTTTATTGGCTTATCGAGTGTTAGTACCGTGCCGTACACACCTGGCAGTACGGTAGGTTTGTTTACACCAGCATCACCACAGATGTTCAAGTCATGTACTGGGTGATGAAATTATCTCACTGCACCAGGCAGTAGGAATTTTTCTGCTAGATTATACTCTTATGGGGGCGCCGTCCATGGGGTCTGCCATTGAGGGAAATATCGTTCTGTAGTACATGCCTATACATACTTCAGTTTTATTCAGAGTTCCGGGTTCTCCGCTCTTATGGCATTTGTAATTTCCTAAATGTCTTACAGCAATAGGGTATTTTTTATGTTAGAACATTTGGCCTTTTGTCCTTGATTCCTGAAGCAGGTCCAGAATAGATTCAGAGTGATAAAGGTCAAAGACAGACTCTTGTTCTTCTCAAGTCCCTTTCAAACACACCTAATCTTATGAGAATGAGGTGATTTGGGGGAAAGATTCTAGACAAACACAGGATGCCGGTCTGATTATCAGAGAACTTTCAGGTCCACTCCTCAACCTTCTGCAGGGTAGGGGGAAGGGACTGAGGTGAAGCTGGCCACTAGCGGGCAATGAGTCATTATTAATGCCTGCATCGTGCAGCTTCTTTAAGACCCTCCAAAAGGACAGAATTTGGAGAGCTGCTAGAGAGCTGAACACTTGGAGGTTCCCAGAGGAAGGGGCTCCTGGAGAAGGCACAAGTTCTTCTCTCTGCCACATCTTGCCCTCGTCATCGCTTTACCTAATGTTGCTCAGTAGCCTTTGAAATATCCTTTATAATAAACCAGAAAACTTAAGTGTTTCCCTAATTTTTGTGAGCCACCTTAACAAGTTAATCATAGCCAAGGAAGGAGTTGTGGAAACCCCCACTGACATCCTGTGGGAGCACAGGTGAAACAGGCTGGGGCTTGTGATTGGCATCTGAAGTGGGGGCAGTCTTGGGGACAGAGCTCTCAACCTGTTGGCTCTGATTCTGCCTCAGATAGACAATGTCAGAATTAAATTGAATTAGAAGATGCATAGCTGGTGTCTGTTGCAGAATCAACTGCTTGTTTGGTGAGTGGGGGAAACCCTGTCCGTACACATCTGGTCACAGAAATGTTCTGTGCTGAATGTTGAATAAGTACAGGAGACATTGGTTTTTTTTTTTCATATGACCTCTGAAATACCCTCTAAAACACTAGTCCATGGCCATGTGCATACATCTTAATATTTAATTCATGGAATTTCTCCCCCCAAGGATGCCCTCAACCCTCTCCATTTATTGAAGTCTGCCTTCTTCAATCTTCCCAGGACCTGTCAATCATTCTATCCTTTAATTAGTTCAGTGGAAATTTTAGATCATTCTTACAGCAGGGATTCCATGTGTCTGCCTCTAGAAAGAAGTTGCCATGAGGGTAACATCTTAGCATCCAGAGCACAGGAGAAGATGAAGAGCCTACCGTGTGTGGGGCACTGGATGTGCTGAGGACTAAGACAGAGTCAGTCCTTTCTCTTGGAAATCTCCTAGTTTAGGGGTAGACTGACATTCAAAAATGCATCACAGCACACGAAACCTCTGCGTCAATAGAGGCGGGAGAAGAGCAAGGAGCCAGTTCTCCCCAGAGAAGGAAAGAAAGGACTCCCAGAGATGGTTATTTTTGAGCTGAGTTTCTGAAAGGACAAATAGGACCTCTCTAGTTGTGTGAGATGGATCCGAATCAGGAGGGAAAGGGTGTACAATGGTGTGGACACATTAAGATGAAGGGGCTGGGTTCAATCCCTGGGACCTAAAAAAACAAATAAATAAATAAGAAGGGGCTCGAAAAAGAAAATCCAGAAGGGATGGCAACTGATTACAAAGCCCTAATAAGCACAACAGAGCGGAGAAGGAGGAAGAGATGATGAAGTGTGCCAGGGAGGAATTGGGGGAGCAGGCTGGGCCAGACTGTAAGAGACCTCTGACATCATGCTGAGAAGGAGGTACGCCCCTGCAGTCAGTCGCTAAGTCCTGCCTTTCCTACCTCCCTGATAGCTCTCAATTTTGTTCAGCCCTCTCAATACCACCACTCTTGTTGCAGGCCGACCATTGCTTCCTTGAATGAATGTGATGGTCTGCTGAAAGGGTTCCCTGCCTCTCACTGTCCGATTGTTCCCAATGCAAACAGATGATCTTTTAAAAGTGAAAATCTGATCATGTTATGCCCTATGGTAGGCAGAATTCTAAGCTGGTTTCATGATCTCATTCCCCTGGCATTGTTCTGGTGATTACATTACTACAAAAGAGATTTTGCAGCTGAAGTTAAGGTGACTAATCAGTTGACCTGAAGATAGAGAGATTATCTAACAAAGCTAGTTTTTCAAATACAGAGTTTTCTCCAAAGAAAGTCAGAAAGGTTGGAAACAAAGGAGGGCTGGATGGATTTGACCTGGCATTGCTGATTTAAAGGGGAGAGGGAGTGTCCTATGGGAAAGACCTGGGAGAGGTCTCTAGAAGCTGAGACTCTGGACTGCAAACAAGAAAACAGACTTCAGTCAGGTGCAGTGGCCCACGCCTGTAATCCCAGCAACAGGGGAGGCTGAAACAGGAGGTCAACAAGATCAAGACCAGTCCCAGCAATTTAGCAAGGCCCTAAGTGGTGTAAGGAGACCCTGTCTCAAAATAAAAAATCAAAAGGACTGGGGGTGTGGATCAGCAGTTAAGAACCTCTGAGTTCAATCTCCAGTACGAAAGGAAAAAAAAAAAAGGAAAAGAAAATGGGGACTTCAGTCCTACAAGGGAAAGGAACTGGATTCTGGAAACAGCCCGAATGAGTTTGGAAGCAGATTTCCCCCCAGAACTCAAACCTGCCAGTACCTTGCCTTTGGTGTGGAGCACACTGAGCAGAGCAGACAGCCATGCCAAGCAAGGCCTGTGTCCTGTAGAACAGCAAAATAATATACAGGCATTGGTTTAAGCCACCAAGTTTGTGGTAATTCATTATATAGCAACAGAAAATAATATACCTTCTAAATCTCCAACCCTCCAATAAAACTCTGTAGATTTACCAGGGCCAGGAATTTAATCCTCAGAACAGTCCCTAATGAGCAGGTATTTTTATTATCACCATTTTTGTAGATGACAAAACTGAGACTCAAAGAGATTAAATATTTTCCTAAAGTTGGCTAGTAAGTAAGTGATCAGTCTGACCCCAGTGTCAGTACTCAATGGCTTCTTGTTGTCCTTAGGATAAATTCAAATTCATAAGCATGGGATTAAAGGCCCTTCCTGCTCAACCATCCATACTTGGTAGATGCTCCTCTTAAACTCCTTACAGCCCCAGTAACTGCCATGCTGTCTTGATTCCTTGACTTTGTACATAGGCTCCTTCTAGAGCCTGTAGAGTGGCCTGTCCCTGTCTTCCATTTATTTTCCCTCATATGGTCCTTTGGGTCTTACCAAAGATGCCACTTCCAGTGGGAAGACTTCCTTGATTCTCCTGGATGGGATTGGATTCTACTGCAGAATCCAGGTAGCTTCCTCTAGCCCCTCATGCTCTCCCTTATCAGAACAGGGAAGACCCTCCTAGAAATATTCATTCAGCTGTGCTCTTCACTAGGTGGTGAGCTTCCTGCAGGTCAGCACCAGTGAATTGTTTATCAAATCCCTTGCACAAGACCTGGGACACACTAGGAACTCAATAAATATTTACTGAATCAATCAGTGAACTGACAGATCTGCTTTATCCAAGCAGCAATGAGGAGCCATCCAAGGTCTTGAAAGAAGCAAGGGAGCTTATCAGATCAAGTTTTGCACACAAGGCACTGTCCTCCAGCTGAGGATGAAACAAGTTCCTTGGCATTGTGGTACTGGATTTCTTGTGCTGTGAAACTTGGCTCATATCTTCTAGGCCACATCTGATTTTTTTTTTTTTGATATGAGAAAATGCTAGAAACCGTCATGGTAGTGTCCTCGGTTTCCCCTTATGTAAGTAGGACATATAAAAGAGCTTATAACTTGGGTCAGCACCTCATACTTCCACCACAATTTACCTGTTAAGAAGCCTGTGGGAAGCCCAGGAGCTGTGGAAACCCAAGGTGTGACCTGCGGAGCACTGGGAGTGGCCTCTGAAGGTCCCCCTCCAGTGGAGACCACTCCCTACCTACACTTGAGCACGGAGCCCACAGTCCCTTCTAGTTCTGCTTAAATATGCAAACCTTGCTTCCTGTCAAGGAAAATTGGAAGGTCTCCCGCTCAGAGTCGCTTATAGCTCTTAGATGGTTTTGGTAACGAGAAAACCAAGCATTTCCGTAGAGATCGCTGAATGTCTCAGTTTACCCTCTTGTGCAAAGTGGATTCCCCAGACGACGCTTCCCTGAAGTACCAAGGCCACATTTGGGGGCTTCGAGAAAGGTGAGATAATATGGTCAAGATGTATCCGGTCACCTCCATACAAGGGGAGGAGGGAGTGGGCGGAGAGAGAGGCAGAGCTAACACCTTGGTGAGGTGCGGAGAGGTCCCAGTTCTTCCTTGCACTCGCTCGCTAAAGAGCTGCAAGTTGGACTCAGGACGCTAGCAACTCCAGCGAGGGACAGACCCGGCACTGCAAGGCTGGGAGGGGCGAGTCTGGGCGCCGCGCCTCGGGTGCTCGCGGCCGAAGCTCTGGGCGCTAGGGAGGGAAGGGGTGGAGCCACGTGGGGAGGAGCAAATTCCGGAGGCCTCGGGCACCGTGGGCAGAGCCAGAGCGGCAGTAGCCCGAGCCCCGGCGCGCTGCCTCGGGAGCGCTAGCTGACCCGACCGAGCGCGGGAGCTCTAGCTTGCGCCGGAGCCTGTCCTCGGTGCGCAATCAGGGAGAAAAGCCGGCGCCGCTGGAGACCGGGGTCACAGATTCTTAATCTCAGAGCTGCCAGGCTGTCCGCGGGGCCCTCCGCCCCACCGGGTCCGGGCCAGACCTGCCATTTGTGTCTTGTTTGCACCATGGATCCTCTGGAGAAGAAGATATCGGTGTGGATCTGCCAGGAAGAGAAGCTGGTGTCTGGTCTCTCCCGCCGCACCACTTGCTCGGATGTGGTGCGGGTTCTCTTGGAGGACGGCTGTCGGCGGAGACGGAGGCATCGGCGTGGCCAGCGACGGGGGGTGGCCGGCGACCTGTCAGGTCCGGGGGAACTGCCGGAACCCCCGGACGAAAACGACGAGGACGACGACGAGGCGCTGTTCCAGGGCATGCTCTGCGGGCCCCCGCAGTGCTACTGCATCGTGGAGAAGTGGCGAGGCTTTGAGCGCATCCTACCCAACAAGACGCGCATCTTGCGCCTCTTGTCCGCCTGGGGCGACGAGCAAGAGAATGTGCGCTTCGTGCTAGTTCGCAGCGAGGCGTCGCTGCCCAACGCTGGTCCGCGCAGTGCCGAGGCGCGCGTAGTCCTCAGCCGCGAGCGTCCCTGCTTGGCCCGGGGAGCCCCGGCGCGGCCCAGCCTGGCCATGACCCAGGAGAAGCAGCGGCGGGTGGTGCGCAAGGCCTTCCGCAAACTGGCCAAGCTCAACCGGCGGCGCCAGCAGCAGCCGCCGCCTTCTCCCTGTTCCTCCACTTCGTCGTCCACTGCCTCGTCTTGTTCGCCGCCGCCGCGGGCCCACGAGAGCGCGTCTGTGGAGCGCATGGAGACGCTGGTGCATCTGGTGCTCTCCCAGGACCACACCATCCGCCAGCAGGTGCAGCGGCTTCTAGAGCTGGACCGCGAGATCGACCGCTACGAGGCCAAGGTGCACCTGGACCGCATGCGACGGCACGGGGTCAACTACGTGCAGGACACTTACTTGGTGGGGGCAGAAATAGAATTCGACGGGCCCATCCCGGCAGAAGAGTCGGAGGAGGTGGCCATGGCGGAGAAGGAGGCAGCAGCGGCGGTGCCCTTGGACGGAGAGACACAGGCAACAGCGCTGGAGGAGCTAGCCCGGCGCTGCGACGACCTGCAGCGGCTGCAGGAGCAGCGGGCCCAGCAGGAGGAGTTGCTGGAGCGTCTCTCTACCGAGATTCAGGAGGAGTTGAATCAGAGGTGGATGAGGCGGCGCAAGGAGGAACTGGCGGTACAGGAGAAGCCCCCGGAGCCGGACGGAGGCCCGGACGGTGAGCTGCTGCTTGAGCAGGAGCGGGTCAGGACGCAACTTAGCACCAGCCTTTACATCGGGCTCAGGCTCAACACGGACCTGGAGGCGGTCAAGGCGGACTTGGATTACAGCCAGCAGCAGTGGGACAACAAGGAGCGTGAGCTGCAGGGCCTTCTCCAGACTTTGCACACTTTGGAGCTCACGATGGTGCAGGATCGGGCTTCTGGCCCCGGCGGACCCACGCGAGAACCTCAGCCTCAGGCCTGTGCCGAGATGTGGGTGGACCAGGCCCGCGGACTGGCCAAGAGCTGTCCTGGTAACGATGAGGACTCGGATACTGGACTGAGCTCTATGCACAGCCAGGACTCGGACTCGGTGCCTGTGTGTGAATCCCTGGTGTAGGGAAGCAGAAAGGGAGATGGATGGACACAGACAGGTCTCCCTTTTTTTGCAGCAGGCATTGACTCAGCCAGCTCAGGGACTCGAAATCAGGCTGGGGTGAGCCCGGGGCTACTGCGTGGTCTCAGAGTTCCAACCCGGGTCGGGGAAGGGGTGGGGATGCCTGCTTGGCAGCAGCTTTCTTCTGGCTGTGGGGTGAGTGTGCAGGAGGGTAAAAGAGAAGGAAACTTGGTCTGCATTCCAAGCTCTCTTAAGAGAAAGAAGTAGCACCCCCCCCCCATATTGGAAAACTAATACAACACTTCTCATTTCAGGAGTGCGTTCTCCTCCCTTTCCATGGCCCCAGGGAAATAGATGTGGTCCAAGCCCATTTTCAAAACAAGAAAAAAGTATTATGGAGATTTCATCTCTCTTCTGTAGGGGAAGGACTGTAGTTTGTGACATAAAGTGTTCTTAAAAGAAACACTTGGATGAAAAGGAAATTCCTTGAATGTTAATTGTGACTGTAAACGTGTTAAAACTAGCCAAAGAGGACTCACTGGTGTTGGTCTCAGCTTTACTTAACATCTTTGATAAAACCCATAGGCACCAAAACCCTGCCTGTTTACATTTCTGCAGATTTGGGAATTACCCATCTGCTAAATCATTTGCCTTTTCTTTCAAAGGCTAAAGTCTAACTCTGTATTTCCTCCTTGTAAATACAGTGTATGTTAAAAGGGGATCCTTTTTCCAAAATAGCCTTTTACTATTACAAAAGTCAAATATATTCCTTTGGAGATATAAAATCCTGGCAAACATAATCCCTGGTTAAAATTTAATCTGAGCCCTTTTGGATCTCTTTCTGCAAAAGCAGGTACATTGTCCTTTAGTTCATGCTGCCTCTTCGTTGACCCAATCACTGTTATTTCAGAAAAAAATAAAAGGGACGTGGTGGAACTCAAGTTACACACAACTAACTTTGCTGTTTAACGAGCACTCTAGTTTAAACTAAGACTTGAAAGCAAAGAACTTTACTCACATTTAGCTTTGAACTTGAGCTATACTATTAAAACCAACCATGACCTTCATGGATTTTACCCAAACCCAAATCTATGTCCAGTATCTTTGGTCAGAGGTTAGTTACTTGTTCAAATTCAAGTCGAGACAGTGTAAATATCAGGGCTGACTAGATAAGGCCCCAAAGAGAAAGTAAAATAATCTCAGTACACCTTAGGTGAACAAGTTGATTAACTACAGCACGTAGCCATGGATAAAAGGATATTAAAGTGAGCTAAGGATTTGAATTACTCTTGTCTGATGCACATCTGTGCACATGCATGGGGAGGCACAAGGGTGATATGTTCTCAGTGGCGAGTGACAGAGCTGGTGGGCACTCGGTGCAATTGTTCCAGTTATTTCAATTAAAACTTATCAGTTGTAGCAAGTTGTTGGCCCTGTGGAAGGAGCCTGCTGGCTGGTTTCCCTCTGGAGCTGAGTACTTCTGAGGAATGTGGCTCTAATCTGTCCTGAGTAGGTATTAACAATGGGCTGTGTGTATAGTGCCAGCGTGGTTATCTACCAAGTGTTGAGGGGCTGGCTCCAGTTTCAACACTACGTTTAAAGATAAGAGGTCTTGCTGTATAGAGAAGTTTCTTCCCTTGCAGGGATCCTCTGTGTTGACAACCGGAGCCTGCCCTCCTCACCTCCCCAAGCTACCATCTGTGCTGTCTTCTTTTTAGAGACACCCCCACCTCGGACACTGCCACTGCCATGGTATTACAACACGTGTGCATGTTTTCAGATTTTCAAGTAAAATCAGAATTAAAAGGCCGTTTTCTTAATTGTTGTTTTCAAAAGACCGTACTTGGCATAATTATGGTTTTTTAGTTTCTTCTGATGCAGCAAACATCTATGCATTTGGTCTTGGGCATGATTAAAATGAGGAAGGAACCGAAAGAAACCCACTGTCCTCAGATGATCATTTGATCCCGTAAACGCAAAGTCTAATGGTAGCTTTCATTTTGAGGCAGAGGTAAAATCCTCATTAGAGTGTGACAAATGCTACTTGTCTGAATGGTTTATGCTGGCAATGGGCTGACCTGGTGGTTTTTAAATTATTGTGCTTTTTTTCCCCCCAGGGTGGTAGGGGAGGTGGCTCTTGGATGTTTATTAACTCAGAAAGAACACAGAAGTTGGCAGAACAGGACTGCCTGGCAGAAAGGAGCTATTTTCCTTTTCGCTATTATTATTTTAAACTTTGATGAGCTGCTGACGTCAGCAAATATTCTTGAAGCCTGTAAAACAAACAAGCCACATCACACGGAGGAGGACTGTGTGATTTTCTCTGTTACTCTGTTTCTAGAACCTTCCCTATCCTAAGCACCTGAAAGTATTTCTCTAGTCAACTCTCCAGGCAGCCGGAGGAGTCTTTATTTATAACAAAAGGCAGCCCAGCCTGCTGAGTTTTGCTTTCATCCAAATCAATTATATTCCTAAAAGGCACTCTCTGTGCGGATAGGAGAAGGGAAATGGGGACAGGGTGGGGGAGGGGGTTGCAGGGAAGGAGACAATAGATGCTTGTACAGGCCCGAGAAAGGTACAGGTATAAAAAGCATCCGAACAGTCTGATGTATAGGAAGTGCTAAAGAAACATTAAATAGGTTTGATTTTTATTCACGTGAATAGTCACCGTGGCAGTGCTAACTGGAGCGAATGCATAACAGTGAGGCTCCAGCCCCCAGGTGTCAGCGTCCCTGGAAAAGTGACTCCTGTGCTCCAGCTCTGTTCTCCAGGCCTCATCAAAATCCCAGGAGGAACCAGCAAGCTCCCTGGAGAAGAGGATGATGTGTCGGTTCCCCAGCAGCAGCCCCATTTTTTTTTTTTTTTTGGAACTGTAACAATCAATTATATATTGAGCTGAATTATCCTATTCTCTACCGTCTCCCAAACCCAGAGATCTGTATGACATCTCTACGCTTATTTTCGTATATAAAATGTGCTAGGGCTGGAGCGGTGGCTCAGCGGTTTAGGCACTTGCCTGGCAAGCACGAGGACCCGGGTTCAAACCCCAGCACCACGTACGCAACTAAGTGTTGGAGCAACGAAGACCATGTGAAAAACTAAATAAAGTTGTTCCTCTCTTTCTCTATCTTTCTCACTGTCCCTCTCTCTTTAAAAATATGTGCTTGTTACTATATTTACTATTAGAAAAGTTACATACCTGAAAGTAACATGAATGCAAAGAAAGAAAAGTCACTCTAAATCCCTTTCTGTCAAAAGCCTGTCACTACCAAAGTTTGGTATTTTTTCTTTAGGACTTTTTGAAGATTTCATATTTTTGCTCTGATTTTTTAAAATACAATTTTGATAAGGTTGCACACATGCCTTGATACTCAGGTTTTGGCAGACACCTTGTAAACAGATTCATTCATCTGGCGAATACACTGTACCTTACATAACTGCTCATGTTACCAGATTACTTTTTTACTATTATAAAATAATATAATGATAAGCTTCTTTGTGCATGTATCTGTTTCCTAATTAGACTCCCTCCATCCCTTCCATTAGATTCTCAAGAGAATTCCAGGTCAAAGAGGATAAGCATTTAGAGACTTGATTGCCCAGTTACTTTTCCAAAAATTTATTCTAATTACAATCAAAACTAATTAATTAATTCTTTGGGCCTCAGGAAGTCAGGGCTGGCAATCACTGCCTTAAAATATATCTTTACAATATCAAGAATGGTCAGCAGATAAGAAGTGTTAGGAACGTGTGGTATTTTCTCCTCTTTCTCTAAGCACCTGCTTAAGGTAAAAGAAATCTTGGCTTTCATTAGATTTGGCCAGTGATCTAAGAGTAGGAGGCACAAAAACTCCACATGAGCAGGATTAAGGAGATAGCAAATAGAAGTATATTTATAAAAAGAAAATATTCATTATGTTGTTTTCATCTTCAGTCTAGTGGAAAAGGTTTTCTAAGGAGTTAGCACCATAAAACATTTGATTTTGCATTTCTCCCTACCCACCTCTATGAAAATCCATATCTAAATAAAGCAAGCACATATTTATCAACAGTCTATAACAGCTTAGGTTTTTCTAGAAATTTCTTTCTAGATACAACACTGCTCTGAGCTTATTCGAAAGATTGGATCTTGGCAGTCTGTGAAATCCCCAGTGAGAAAATATTTGCCAAATTTATTTCCCTGACAGACAAGGAAGGAGGATGAGGAGGAACTGGCTTTCCTGGGGTGTTTTCCCAGTGCCAGATCCTTTTGCTGAATATTTACACTTTTTTTTTCGGCATTCTTCTTGTGAGATGGAACTTCTTAACCCCCAGTTTTTACAGAGAAACTAAGCTCATCCAGCAGATCAGCAGCATATGCAGGAATCCAAGTGAGTCTGATCTCAAATGTGCCCTGGTTGCCACCCACATGAGACACATACACAGGAAATGTTTTACACCTGGAAAAAAGAGTCCTCACAGGCCCCAGGGTGTTGGCGTTGGAAAGGCCTAGAGAGTATCCAAGTTTGGTCCCAAGTATTTCCACCAGGGAGGTGAAACAATTTCCCTCAAATTCCAGAGCTGGTAATTATCTACTAGGTGAGGATTTAGTAAAAGACAGAGAAGGAGAAATTCCTATGTAAATATTTGCATAACTGTCTATGAGAAATGAGTCCTTAGCCAACGAAAAAAATTCTTGTGAAAAATTAATACCCCATTTATTAATAAAGAAGTTTGGACTGCCCCATGGGCTGCAGCTGCTGCAGAGCACAAGTACACGGTCAGCAATGTGGAATCCTTGGACACCAGGCTGGACAGCTGTGTGCCAATCACATTCACATCTGGAAGGTGGTTCCAGCTGTAGCTGGGTTGCACTGTTCCTGATTGGACCTCTTTACCTGGATCTCCTTTCTGGGGAACTCCTGGGTTCGTGAGTAACAGGGAAGAGTAGAGGGTGAGAGTGCTGGGGCTCCCAAGGACCTCTGTGGCCCTGGAATTAGCATGTACACCGGGCTCAGGGCATCTTTGGCCATGCTGACCCCACTGCACATGTGGAGATCTGGAGTGGGTTGCTTTGAGGGACCACTGTCCCAGCATCTGCCTTCTCATTCATTCCCAGCCAAATCTTTCAGGCACCTCTAGGATGACCCATAATTTTCAGGATAACATCTAAATTTCTTAACAGGATTTACAAAGCTGGTGCTTATCCAGCTCAAGATCCCTCCCTCTGGTTCACACATTTCCCACTGAAGACTCAGAATTGAGATGATCCTGTGTCTTCATTCAAGTCATACTACCAACTTCCATTTGTACAACATCCCTTCTTGTCTTAGTCTGTTTTTCAGTTGCTGTGACCCAAGGACCTGACAAAAATGATTTTAGGAGGAAAAGTTTATTTAGGGGATCATCATGGTTCAGAGGTCTTAGTCCATAGAAGACTGGCTCCATTCCTCTGGGCTTGAGGTGAGGCTGAATATCATGGTGGAAGGGATAGCTCCAGAGAACAGATAGAGAAACTCCAATACCAAATGAGTACCCCAAAGGCACACACCCAATGACCCACCTCCTCTAGCCACACCCTACCAGCATACAGTCACTGATGGGGTTAAGGCTCTTATAACCCAATCATTTCACCTTAGCCTTCCTGAATTATCACAGTGAGCTTTTGGGGGATACCTTACATTCAAACCATAACATTCTGACCCTGGCCCCCAAAAGTTCATCACAATCTGACAATGAAAAGTACATTAGTCCATTTTCAAGAGTCTCCACAGTCTTAACAGTTCCAAGAGCGGCTGGAGTGGTGGCTCAGCAGTTGGAGCACTTACCCGGCTTGTAGGGATCCAGGTTTGAACCCCAGCACCACATACACAACTAAGTGTCAGAGAAACAAATGCCAGATGAAAAAAATAAAACTGACTTCTCTTTCTCTCTCTTTTTAAAAACAAACAAACAAACAAACAAACAGTGCCAAGATTGCCCACAAGTCCAAGTCCAAAGTCTCCACTGAGACTCAAGGAAGATCTTAGTGTGACCTCCTTAAAAAAAAAAGAATCAAATCAAGTTATGTATGTCTAATATATAAAGACACATAGTAAATATTTCCATTTAGAAAAATAGGGACATAGAAAGAAGGGATGGGATCACCGAACGACCAAGATCCAGCTGGGCAAACAAGTGCTATATATAGTTCCATGTCCACATCTAGAGCAAATAACATCATGATTTTCACTGCTGTGACTTAAAGACCTGACAAGAGCACTCCTCTAACTTATTTATTTTACTTCTCTGTTCTGTGTTAGACAACTTTCCATTACTGTAGCAAAATACCTGAGACAATCAACTTGAAAAGAGGATTAATTTGGGCTCATAGTTTTGGAGATTTCCAGCCATGGCCAGTTGGCCCTTAGCTCTTGGGACTGTGGTGAGCTGGTACATCATGGTGGGGATCATGTGGCAGAACAAATTGTTCACCTCATGGCTGGAAAGTGGAAGAGAAAAGAAGAGAGTGGCATCTCACAATACCCTTGAGAGCATGCCCCCAGTGACCTAAAGCCTTCCACTACTCCCCACTCTTTAGAGTCTCCACCATCTCCCAATAGCACCAACTTGGGGACCAAACTTTTAACACATGGACCTTTGAGAGACACTGTAGATCCAAATGAGAGCAAGCGGTATTGTCATCTTAACAATATTAAGTCTTCCAGTCCATGGCCAAATGGGATGTCTTTCCATTTATTTATGTTGTCTTTAATTTCTTTTAGCAAGATTTTATAGCTTTCAGTGTGCCAAGTCTTTTACCTCTTTATTAAATTTTTTTCTAAGTATTTTATATTTTTTGTTTTCTTAATTTTCTTTTTGGAATGGTCATTGTTAGTATATAGAACTTTTTTGGGGTTATTGAGGTGTTGATTTTGTATCCTCCAACTTTCCTGAACTTATTAATCAGCTGAGAGAGAGAGAGAGAGAGAGAGAGACATGGAAAGTATGCGTGTGTTTGCGTGTAACCTATGTATAAGATCACGTCATTTGCAAACAGATATAATGTTACTTCTTTCTTTCCAATTCAGACTCCTCACTTCATTTTTCTTGCCTGATTTCTCCGGCTAAAACTTTTAATACTATATTGAGCAGAGGTGGTGAAAGCAGACATCCTTGTCTTGTTTCTGAACATAGAGGAAAAGCTCTTGGTCTTTCACCACTGAATGTAATGTAGGCTGTGAGTTTCTCATAGATAGCATGGGTCATGTTGAAGAATTTTCTTTCTATCCCTAGTTATCGAAATGCTCCCCCCCTTTTAATCAGTAAAGGATGTTGAATGTTTTCAGTTACTTGCTCTATATCAATTGAGATTTTTCACATGATTTT
>PVKS010014646.1:35929-47975 GCA_004027875.1 Aplodontia rufa
GGAGGAAAGATGGGGGAGATCTAGGGAGACAATTAACAATGTAGTATATTCTTTACCCCCTACTCCCCAAGAATCCAAATAATACTTATGCAATCATTTAATTCTGGAAAATTCACAGTCTAAACATACATATTGCTTGTAGTGGCAAAATATAGAAGAATGGAGAGACCGGGGTATGGGCAATGTGGGGGTAATTCTGATTTAGGAACAAATGCATATCATATTGTTACTTTATATGCACTTATGATTGTACAATAACAATTCAATTAAAAATTAAAAAATTATTTAAAAAAATTTCTTTCCTTTGGCTAGCTTTGAGTTTAGTTTGCTCTTCTTTTTCTAGACCCTTCTCTTAGTCAGCTTTGCATGACTGCGCTAAAAATACCTGATAAGAAGCACTGAGAGGAGGAAAAGTTTATTTTGCTCATGGTTTAAGAGGTTTCAGTCCGTGGTTGGCAGGCTCCACTTTGGGCCTGAGGTGAGGCAGGACATCATGGTGGACGGCCATGGTGAAGAAACAGACAGAAGAGCTGGGGAGAAGATAAACCCTTCCAGGCCCCCCAGTGACCTAGCCCCCGCCGGGGTCCCACCTCCCTAATTCATTGACTGTTTAACCAACTCATCCGTCAGAGTCCTCATGATCCAATCTGGGCCTAAAAGTCCCACTTCTGAACTTTGCTGATTTGGAGACCATGCTTTCAACACCCGAGCTTTTGGAGGACATTGCAGATGCAAACCAGGACAATTCTTAAGGTGTAAAGCCAGCTGGTTTAGAGCTACACATTTCACTGAACACTGCTTTTTGCTACGTCCCATTGGATACCATCTCACAGTTTCGGTATGTTGCGTATCTGTTCTCATTCCTCTCGAGGTTTTCTTTCATCCACTCATCGTTAAGGAGCGTGTTGCTTAATTCCACACGCTGGCAAATATTCTAATTTTCTTTCAGTTATTGATTTTTGGTTTTTCTGTTGTGATCAGAAAAAGGTAGTTTTTGTGATTTCAACCTTCTTAAATTTCTTAAGAATCTTTTGTTGCCCAACATGACATCTATCCTGGAGAATGTTTTGCATGCACTTGGAAAAAATGCCTATGGGATCATCATTGGGTGCAGTGTTCTGTATATGTCTCTTAGGTATAATTGGCTATGGCATTGCTCATGTCCTCTATTTCTTTTCTGTCTGGTGGTTCTATCTATTATTGACAATGGTCTTCTGAAGTTTCCACCTAATATCATAGAATGATTTTTCCCTTGAGTAATATCAATGCTTGCTTCATTATTTGGGGGCTTTGATATTTGGTACATATGTCTTCTTGGTGTGATGAGTTTTATCAATATTTAATGTCCTTATCTGTTTTCTTGTAATGGTTTTTGACTTAAAGTCTATGTTGTCTGATAGTGTAGCTACTCGAGTACACCTTTTTTGGTTACTATTTGAATGGAATATCTTTTTTTTTTTTTTTTGAAGAGAGAGAGGAGAGTGAGAGAGTGAAAGAGAGACTCAGTTTTATTTATTTTTTCATCTAGTTTTCATTTCTCCAACACTTAGTGTGCATGTGGTGCTGGGGTTTGAACCCAGGTCCTCCTGCATACCAGGTAAGTGCTCCAACTGCCAAGCCACTGCTCCAGCCCCTTGCATGATATCTTATTCCATCCTTTCACTCTCAATCTATTTTGTCTTTAAATCTTAAATGATCTATTTGTTGAGATATTTTTACACTTTCCTTCTTTTTTTTGTTCTTGGACATTTCTAAAATAGCTGATTAGTCTTTGTCTACTAATTTCTACATCTGAGCTTCCTTATGGACAGTTTCTATTGGCTGGTTTCCCCCTGTGTATAGGGTAAATCTTATTTCTTTACATGTCTCACAATTTTTGGTTGAAACTGGACCTTTATGACAACACAACATAGCAACTCTGGAACTTTCTTCCATCTCTGGGGTCTGTTGTGGTTCCTATTTGTCTTTGACATGATTTTCTTTTCATAACTTCTGCTTGTTCAATCAATGACTTGCTTGAATAATTCTGTCGCGTGGCCACTGAAGTCTCTGCTTAGTTAGTCTGGTGGTCATTAATGATTGGACAGCGATTCCCTTAAATGCCAGTAAGTCATCCGCCTTCACTGAGGGGCTGCTGTGAGAGTTGGGCTCTGTTCGCTGTTCCGAGACTCGGTTTGCAGTTCCACTGTAGTTCTCATGGCCTACTTTCTCTAAGTCTCACTTGCTTACCACCCTTACTTCTCTGATCAGATTTGGGAACTTCGTGACTCCTCGGTTCTTTCCTGTTTGCCTGCACATCTCCATAAACCATTGTGGATATTCATTCACCAACATTTCCTCTTTAGCTGTTTTTCATCAGCTTCTTGTTTTTTTTACAGCTGTCATCACTGTTTGAAGCTCTTGTGAGGTTAAAAACTGCTGTATTTGTTTTTGACAAGTGCCCCAGGGAAAAGGCTTTTTGCACCCTGTGCGATCCAGTGGGGTCAAATAAACACCAGCCAGAGAACAGCCCAACAGGTCAAATAATAGTGATTCTCAGAGAATGATACTTTAGCCAGCTCCAAACCCATTCTGTCCTCTTCAGTGGCTTCTGGTTTTCACTATGATTGTAGGGCTTCTGGGTTTCACTGTGACTGTAGGGCTTCTGGGTTTCACTGTGATTGTAGGGTTGCTGGTTTTCACTGTGGTGCTGGGGCTGCTGGTTTTCAAGGCTACTGAGGAGCTTGGGGAGGGGGATGGGAACAGGGCAAGTGAAAACAGCAGAGAGCACACTGTTGTTACTGAGATTCTGCCATTTTTAATTAAAAATGGCTCTTTGGATTATTGTTAGCCCTAGGTTAATTTGCAGAATTCTGGACGGGTTTTGCCTGTGCTCTTGTTGCTTTTATTACAAGTAACTTTTTGGCATTCTTAACTGTGCCATCTCCATTGACGGCACTTAACAAGATCTTTTCTTCCCCCCTTTTATTGGATAGATAGAATTTTCTTTGGCTGATTCAAAAGGTATAAATTTGATTTTGCTCTCTTGATTTTCTAAGAGCCACACTTTATTTTTCTGACACACACATACACACACACACACACACACACATATATATACCCTATGTTTGCCCTCAAGTAAGACAAGAGCCTTAACATACTATGCTCACTTCTCTGGCTTCCTCCCTTTACATATTCGTACCATCTACAATTCTAGAAAACTGTATTTAGCTAATAATAGTACTTCTCAGCATATTTTATTGCAATTGCATTAAATGCATACACTATATTGAGCAGAATTGGTTGCTTTATGATTCTGATTCGTTCTAGTCCAAAATAACATAATAATACGATTCAGCAAATCACATCCGAATCCAGCATATCGTAAAGTAACGATCGTTTATTCTTACTCATGCCTCTCTGTGAGTCAGCTAGGGATTAGCTGGCCCAGGCCAGGTTCGGGTGAACTTGGGGCTTCAATCTGCAGGTTGGGCTTGTATCAGCAACATCTGTCTCTGGTCTTCCTTGGGCCAGAGGCATAGAACTTTCTCAAAGTTCCCTTGGACTTGTTACAGATGGGCCAGCCTAGAGACCTTTCTGTTTCTTTCTTTTATTTATTTTTAAAAAAACATCTACTTCTCTGGTATTGGCTCACTTAATCCAGGTTGAAACACAAATATCACATATCTGCCATGTACCAGGCATAGGGTTTAGGCCTGAAAAAGCAGCAATGAGTAGAACAGCTAGTTACATCATTAAAACTACTCCTTAAGATTTGGGAATTGGGAATTTAAAGGGATTCGATCCATTGAATTCATATTTTTTAGGCAACAATTCCACTTTTAGGAATCTGTAGACTATTTATTCATGTGTGAAAGGATATAAAGTCATGCTTTTCATTACACCAGTGCTGGTAATAACAAAAAATGAGAGGCCATTTCAATGGGAAACAGGTTATATAAACTAAGTTCTAATCATATTATTTTATACTATATAGCTATTAAAATTATGTAGGTCTACATTACCAACAGGAAAGAACGGCTATGATACACTGTTTTAAAAAAAGCAAGTGGAAATAGTGCAAATTCATTCCTTATTTTTATAGCTCCAGAAATCACACATTTCTTAACTGTGTCCACTAAGAATGATCAATGACTCCCCAGGAGTAATGAGCACCCCCTAGCACCTATGTTGTAGCACTTAAATATTATTTCCCACAAAAGGGTAAAGATTCCTGAAAGTAATGACTGATTCAAAGTCCAGAGCAGGTAAGAGGTAAGATGGGCTTATTACATCTTGTGTACTAGAAACCAAAGAAACTGCTAAAAAAAAAAAAACCAAAACAAAACACTTTTGTGGTTATGTCTAAAAACGCAGGGACAACTGAAGGGGCTAAAGAGGGAAAATTGGTGTTAATGAGAGTAACAACTGCAATAGATTCATTGAAAATATGAAAATCTAGAGATTCACACTGATACAATAAAAAGGAAAGGAAGAGAGAAATAAAAAAGAAGAGAGGAGGAAAAAAAAGACAAGTGAAAAAAGAATCAACTCATTAATTACCCTTGGTGGTTGCTATGATACCAAGCTCTTTTTCTAGAAATCAGTAATAAAAGGAACATGTCTTTTCTGTACACGCTGTGTTTCTGGCATCAAACATTTGATGAGGGAAAGTTCTTCACAAAAGAAGTTCAGCTAATAAATGAGGCAGGAATTATCAGAATTAGAAGTCACCTTTATGCAATCTCTAAGGAATTACCACATCTAGTGATCACTGATGGATGCTTTTAAAATAAGGACGTGTTGGGGAAATGTGGTGGTACATCAGCCAACAACACGGAAATCCATAGATTGTCCAGTCATGTATCTCCTGCTATGATAAAACAGGAAGTACTCAGCCCTGCTTAACCAATGTTCCACCCAAAATAACTGAATCTGAATCAAAGCCAGAGTCTAGTTTTGTCCATGAGGCTATAGGAAATGGTCAGAATACAGGAGCATGTGGAATGTCACTCTGAGTATGTAATCAGAAAAGTCTATATTGTGGGAAATTCTACAGTACATACACCTGGATTAAGAAATGAGCCTGGGGCTGGAGCGTTGGCTCAGTGGTTACGGTGTTTGCCTGGCATGTGTGAGTACGAGGGTTTAAACCCCAACACCATGTACACAACGAAGTGTCAGAGCCAACGAAAGCCACGTGAAAAACCAAGTAAAAAATTGATGCTCTCTTTCTCACTCTCTTTCACTGTCCTTCTCTCTTTAAAAAACAAACAAAAAAAAAACCAGAAAATAAAAACAAAAAAGAAATAAATAGCCTAAAAGAAGGAGGGGTGGGCTGGAGAGGTGGTTCAGTGGTACGAGCAAGGACCGGGTTTGATCCCCAGCACCACACACACAAATAAATAAAGGAAAAACAAAAACTAGATAACAAAAAAATATAACTCTCTCTCTCATTAAAAAGGAGGGAAGCTGTAACTATTTAACTATTGAAACTATTATAGATTGAAAGAGACTTAAGAGACACATCAACCAGTGGGCTGAATTTGGATATAATTCAAATACACCAAAGAGTAAAATAACTAAAAGTAAAGCAAACACTTAGAAAAGCTCCATGATCTGGGAAGAAGTTGAAGATTTGGACCCAAAGGTTCAAATCCAGGCTCTTCCACTTACTAATACTACAACCTTTGTCCAATGATTTAACCAGAGAGGTCAGGAATAAGCAGTACCTCACAGTGTTTTGGCAACCCCTGAGGCAATGTGTGTGCACGTGGTTTGTCCAGTCCACTGCTGCAAACATGTTATTTTGAACTGGGAGATGCTAAGCATCTTACCCATTTGCTCATTTGCTCATTCCTATAGTCATAAGCGCCTACTCAAGTGCCCCTCACCATGTGCCAGACAGCCTGGCAGCCACAGAGGATGTGAAGTTTAATAAAACTTCACAGAGAAGATGGGCAGGGCACCCCACAATCAAGAGGATTAATAATCTGGAAGAAAGAGAAGCAGGGATGAGCCAGGGATGGAGAAAAACAGCCAGATCTGGGACATCAGGACCTGGTCTCATTCATAGTTGTGATTGATTATTGGGAGAGGATGAGAGAGAAGGAAAACTTACAATGACCCCCAAGTTTCCAGCTTGGGCACAAGGAAGGATAAGGTGGTACTTTCCTTGGATGGTGTGGAACAGGTGCTGGAAGAGGGAGGTGCTGAACTGGGTTGCAATACATTGAGTGGAGGAGCCTTTGGGTGTCAGTGATGAGGGGACAGTGAGAGCCATTGATAGGGATTCAGTTAGTTGCTCAAGGAATGTGTGTTAGTCAGTTTTTTCATTGCTGTGACCAGAATACCTGACAAGAACAACTTAGGGGAGGAAATGTTTATTTTGGGCTCATGGATTCAGATACCTCAGTTCATGGTCTGCCAACCTTGTTGCTCTGGGCCGAAGGGGAGGCAGAACATTATGGTGGAAGTGCTTGGCAAAGAAGATCAGGTCAGCCCATGGTGATCAGGAAGGAGCAAGAAAGAGGAGAAAAGACGAGAAGAGGAGCCAGCCAGCAAGCAAGAAGCAGGACCAAAATCTAATTGCTGAGGGCATGCCCTGGGGACCTGCTTCCTCCAGCCATGCCCCACCTGCCTAGTTACCATCCAGAAATCCAGAAATCCATCCAGAAATCCATTCAAATTATTAATCCATCCAATGGATTTATCCATCCAATGGATTTATCCACTGGTTAGGTTTCAGCTCTTATGACCATTTCTCCTCTGAACATTCCTGCATTTTCTATCACATGAGCTTTTTAGGGAACACCTTGTATCCCAACCATAACAGAGTGTAAAGTGAAAAGATAAAAGAACTGGAGAAAACTGATATTTAAAGAGGAATCCAGAAAGACTATGAAAGAAATAGAGAACTAAGAAAAGAAAAGTAATGTAAAAACCTAGTTTTTGGGTGTGTGTGTGTGTGTGTGCGTTTCAAGACAAGGATGGCCATATGGGCCCACCAGATTTGGCAATTCATAAATATAAACAGACCTTGGGAGGGAGGAGTGTCTGTAAACTGGTGAGAGCCAAGGCCACATTCAACGGCTTGACGAGCGAGGAGATGGAAGTTTATAAGATTCATTTGAGAAGTTTGGTAGGACTGGTTGTAAAAGAAAAGGGGCTTTAGTCAGCTTTGTGTCACTGTGACCAAAACACCTGATAGGCACAACTTAGAGGAGGAAAAGTTAATTTGGGCTCATGGTTTCAGAGGTTCAGTCTATGGTTGGCCAAACTCCATTGCTCTGGGCCTGAGTGGAGGCAGAGTGGCATGGGGGAAGGGGTTGGAGGAACACGCTCAACTCCATGCAGCCAGGAAGCAGAGAGAGAAGACAGGGACAAGATGTTGTCCCCAAGGGCACATCCATGACCTGCCTCCTCTAGTCACACCCTGCCTGCCTGCAGTCGCCACTGAGTAGAGGCCATTGAAATGATTAATTCAGCAGATGGATTAATCCACTGCTGAGGCCAGAGCCGTGACCCAGTCTTTTGGCCTCTGAACATGGCTGCATTGCTAACTGGAAGCTTCCTGGGGCACATTACTTGATCCGAACCTCAGCAAGGGCGCAAGGGCTGAGGAAGAAGGAAAAGGGCGAGAGGGTATGGCCTGAAAGGAAGCTGGAGAAGCGGTCAGTGTTCGCACAGGCGGATCCCTGGGAAGGGAACGGCTGGGCTTTGAGTTTCTCGCAGTGGAGAAGGCCCACGAGCAGGCTCTGCAAGCGGATAGCTGAAGTGCCGGTCACTGCTGCTGGGAGGCCAAAGGAGGCCAAAGGAGTTGTGGGCTACTCGTCCGTGATTGTCACAGGTCTGGAAGCAGGATGGAGAGCGGAAAAGGCCTGGGTGAGGAAGAGAGGGGAAGCGGGATGGTGACCAGG
This sequence comes from Aplodontia rufa, assembly GCA_004027875.1. Classification (NCBI taxonomy): domain Eukaryota; kingdom Metazoa; phylum Chordata; class Mammalia; order Rodentia; family Aplodontiidae; genus Aplodontia; species Aplodontia rufa. Next base: position 43,828 of record PVKS010014646.1, read on the forward strand.
GAGGAGAGAGGCCAACAGCCCTGCGACCATGACAGTGTCCAGCATTCATCAAATGCTGTTTACTCAGCAGAGGAGGCCAAACCGCTGGGTGCTGTCCTGCAGGACACATCCTCACAGCCTCGTCCCCTCCCCTCCCACCGGGCAGCCTCACTGAATCCCTGGAGGTTTCCAGAACACACGGTGCTGTCCATGTCTGCCTCCCTATGCGTACTTGTTCCTTCCATCTGGAAGTCTGTTCCTTCTTCCCACCCTTGAAAGAACCCCTACTTTGTTCATGTGTTGCTTTTCTCTAAACCCTTTCTCAAGTGCCCCAGTTACTTATCAAACACCCTGCCTGTGTCGGGTCTAAGCAGGGCCCACGCTGGTGAGGCTGGCTCCGCGCCAGGCTCCCAACTTGGCTCAAGCATTGCCAGGCCCGATTCACTAACAGGAAGGGCTGGGCAGGCTTCTCATTTCCTTACCTTCACCCCAACCTCAGCAGCTTCTGAAGCCACCAAGGAGAGAGGCTATTCAGCCAGTGAGTCTCACTGCTCTGTGAAGCCCCACTGTGAGCATTAGGACCTTGCCATAGGCTTTTACTGCAGTCTGCATTTCCGAGTTTGCACCTGTGTGCAAAAGGGGTGCAGGGGGGGTGAGGCAGCTTTGCTGTAAGAGCCTCCTTGGGGGCCATTCCTTTTGGGGTGGAGATTATGTATTAGGCAGCATAAATGCCCAATGAGAGGCTAATATTTAGTAAATAAACATTTCTTTTGATGACCCTGTGCCAGGTTGCAAGACAGGCACGAGAGTGCAAAGCTAAGCTGGTCCCAGCCTCCAGGGACATTGGGCTGCTGCTCTGCTCCCAGCAGTGCCTTCCCTTGCCCTCCTCTTGGCCTTATTGTTCCCACTCCTCTTTCAGCTGTCAGACCGAACTTCCTTTTCTCTGGAAAGTCTTCCTTGGGCTCTGGCAAATAGGGGCAAATTATCATCTTATTCCTTCTTTCTTTTGAATAAACTTTGGTTACTTTGCATTTTTGGTGTGCCATTGTATGTAGCTAATTTCTCTTAAGTTTAGAGATGACCTTTGGAATATAAGAAGTTGGATAAGCAAAGTGCTTTAAAGAGGGTTTTCTAAGTAAAGAGGTACTCTTATTTGTCTTTACTTACTTTCTCCCTTCTCATTTATAGGTATCAGATGTGACAGCTGGAGCTCTCACAGCCCCCTTGAACCATAAGGCAATCTTAACAATATAAGATACATTAAGAATGGCAGAGAAGAAAGACAGAGAAAGCCTAATGACTTTGAAACTACTGTAAAAGTCCTTGAATATCTCTCCAGATTTCATGCCAGAAACAAACCTTATAGTAAGCCACCCTTCTTTGTCCTGTCTGTCCTGAGCAATTAAGCTTAATCCTAACCAACGTTAACCCCCAGCCTGTTTTATCTTCCTACCCTGATTGAGTTTTTCCATAGTGCCACCGCTACCTAACATTTTCATTGCTCTGTGTCCTGGTTAGAATGTAACTTCCATGAGATTAATCATTTCGTGGGCCTAGAAGGGGGCCTGGCACACAGTATAACTTCATGTAAACACATCAGCAGTCGCTGCTCTCCATGACCGGCTGGTTTCTTCTGCACGTCCTCTGATGTACTCCTCATACCTGGGACTCTGCCTCCCCTGCTAGCTCTCTGCACTTCGTGTTGTCAGGTGGCATACGTGTCTGCCCCTCTGCCTCCTCACCAGCGTCTGGCATCCGGCTCTGAAGCATGCAGAGAAAATTTTAATCTGCTGAACCCTGGACAGAGGGGTGGCTGGGAAGCCAGGGTGGTCTGAGAGGGTAGCCATCCAAGTGGGGGTGGGAGGTGGAACTGGAAGATGCCCCCAGGAAGCTGGAGGAGATGGAGGGCCTCTTTTCCCCCCCTTTTTTTTAAAGAGAGAGAGAGAGAGAGAATCTGTTTTATTTAGTTTTTCGCGTGGCTTTCGTTGCTCCAACACTTCATTGTGCATTGGTGCTGAGGTTTGAACCCTTGTCCAGGCAAGTGCCGTAACCACTGAGCCACCTCTCCAGCTCCTGGAGGGTCTCTTGAGAGGATCCTGAGAACACCAGTCAAACTTCCGGAAAGAGATGAGTGAGAGCAGTGGCAGGTGCTAGAGGCGCCCTCTCCTAAGACCAGCTCCTCATCCTAGGAGCTGCCACATGTAGAGTCCTCCTCTTACTGAAGTCATTGTGGAAAATACTGAAGACTTGTAGTGAGATATGGGTTGCATGCTGGAACTGAAACAGCAGAACCGAAGATGGGAGGATGAAAGCCAGGGTGAGCCAACACTCCACACGAGACTGAGGGTCCGAAAGGTTGCGGGAAAGGAGACGGACTTTCCCATGTTTGAGGCATGAATTATCCTCCCAACACCCCCACTCCTCAAAGCTTTGCTGAAGTCCTCACCCCAGCAGCTCTGAATGTAATCTGATTCAGAAACAGGTCTTTACAGAGGCAACCAAATTAAAGCAAGGCTCTCGGTTGAGCCCTGACACAACACGACTGCCGTCCTGATAAAAAGGGAAGTTGGGACCCAGAGCTGGCGGCAGAGGGAAGGTGACATGGAGATGCAGGGAGAAGACAGCTATATGACCCAGTGACGTTTATCCAGTCAGCCAAGAATATCAAGTCTTGCTGACCAACACCGAAAGCTAGGAGAGGCCAGGAAGAATCCTCCCCTAGAGCTGTCAGAGCTTGACCTGTGGACACCCCAACAAGACTTCCAGCCTCTGGGACTGCAACACATAAATTCCTGTTGTTTTAAGCCACCTGGGTTGTGATGCCTGGTTACGACTGCCCTGGGGAATTAAGGGACTCATGAGGTAGGTAGCATAATTGACACCTGGTCTCAGGACTTTGACCAAATTCAGTTAGCAAGGCCTCCTTTGTAAGTGACAGTTCTGAACTGTGCTGGGCTCTGGTAGCAGGAAGGAAGTGGCCTGAGTGGGCCCGAGGAGGTCAGGGTGGGCTTCTCAGGAGGGGTCCATGGAGGGGAGTTTTAATACTGATGAAGAAATGCCAGGCTGAGGCAGAGCCCAGGTGGAGATGAAACAGGACACGGGTGTGGTCAGAAGGTGACACATGATTTCCCACCCTGAGTGCCAGTGGCCCTCAGGGGAGCAATGCTGCAGGGGCCAGCAGATCATGCACAGCTCCTGTTCTACTGAAAGAGTTGGGATGGTGACATTCAGACACTGCAGCGTCACAGAAGGGTTGTAGGTAGCTGAATGACGTCATTTCATCCATGTTGTAGAATGCTAACCATGGCAGAGTGGAGGGAGGGTTGGAAGGATGGTTTACAGTCTGGAGATTGGTTGGTGCAATAGACCAGGGTGACCATAATCATAGTTCCATGCTTGCTGAGTGTTTGGCACCTATGTTTAGGTCTACTTTCTGATAGCTTTGTTGACACTCCCTCAAAATCCAAGAAATGGACTTGATCATAATTATTCAGGTTTCAGAGTTGGGGAAACCAAAGATATAGTCTAGCCATTTCGCAGAGAGAGAGAACACAGGGAGAGGTGAAGAGCATGGACTTCAGCAGAAGCTGTCCGTTTCTTTGTGGAGTGACTTTGGACAAGCGGCTAACTCTGGTCTCTTAAGATGGGGATCCAGGTAAAAATTGCTCATTGGTTGCTGCAAGTTAGGTGTGTAAAGTGATCAGGAAGATGCCCTTCACACGACAGGTGCTCTGTGGCCCTTTTCTTAAGAAATGCTTTGAGTGGGTTTTTTTCTTTTTTTTCCGAGAGAGAGAACGAGAGAGAGAGAGAAGCAACTTTATTTAGTTTTTCACATGGTTTTTGTTGCTCTGGCACTTCATTGTGTACATGGTGCTGGGGTCCAAATCTGCATCCTTGCAATGTCAGGCAAGTGCTGTTAACTGCTGAGCCATTGCTCCAGCCCCTTGAGTGCATTCTTAATAGGGCTATGGCACACAGGAGGGGTTTGAGAAAGGAGAGGAGATGGGACCTAACAGGTGTCAGAGCCTACCAGGTCACGGAGGAGGGAAGGTCTTCCCAGCAGGGGGAACTGAGCACACCAAGGCAGGAGCTTGAGAAGATCACAGCACATTGGGGAGTGGGGACGGAGGGTTTGAAGCACAGAGCATGCCTGGAAGATTGTGGCAAGG